>JAGDQP010046332.1:0-15335 GCA_022664845.1 Lepisma saccharinum
TGTTAAGAAGACGGTTGAAAATAAGCAATACGAACGACAAACAAAATATGCCTATGGGCAATTTGTATATTATTAAAAAATAAAAACAAAAAAAAAAATAAAAAAGCGTTTGCAAACAAGCTTCCCAATTGTCTTCGTAAGACAAAAGGCATGAAAAAACATCACCCAGTTGGAAGATCAGCATAGCCGAGTGGTTAAGACATCAGACTTCTAAATCTCGTCACTGACAGTCGGTGTCCCATCGCAGACACTGAAGAACTTTACTCACTACGAAATAAATAACAGCGAAGACAATGCAAAAAGGTAAACTTAATACCGATTACCACTGTATCCAATACCTTTCTCGTGTCAAAGCAAATCTGACGAAAAGAGGAATACCAGGAGAAAGACGGGCAGACGAGAGCGGTATAGCGGCGGGACTCGGGCGGTATAGCGGAGAGGTGGCGGCTCAGTGGCGGGACGAGAGCGGCCTGGCCGGGATTTTGGCGGAGACGGAGCGGCATGCCGCTGGCGGACCGCGGGCAGCATTAGTGTAAAATCGTGCGCTGCCCGGCGGCGGGAGTCGCTAGAGGTGCGCCATTTCGTTTCCGTCGGCCCGCCATAGGACCGCCGTCGCCTTGTCAATGGGTCGGTAGTAGAGAGGTTTAGGTACTCTGACTCCAAAACTAAGTCAGAGGGAAGGGAAGAGGTGACCACTGTCGAAATGAGTGAGTGATACTCTTATGATAACTTTGGTCTGGCGGACCTTTTACAGGTCTCTACTGTCTTTGTGCTAGGCGTGACTTGAGCACTTCATAATTTCTCCACTTGGAGTCGGCTGCGTCTTTTCTTGACTAGGTAAACACTGTAATTATTTTTGTTTACATTTGTGTTCGTTTTGTTCTGGCATGCGTCTTACTGACACACTTATTAGGTTCCCATTAGAATGTGTACAGTGAATCGGAAAAACTGTAAGTGGGCAGTATCGCAATACGAGACAAAAATAGGGTTTTGGCAAATACTCGATATTTTTAAGCGGTATCCAGTATCGGGATAAGCGATAATTTGTACGACACTTCCTAAAAAAAAAAAAAAAAAAAAAAAAAAAAAAAAAAAAAAAAAAAAAAAGATATCAGTCTTGAATGTTGTGAAATGTGCTAACAGCATCGTTAGAAATGACGTCACATTTTCCGGCAGTCATAGAAATTTTATATGCAGCTTTTTTTGTACACAAGGATGTGTTGGTAGAAGAATTTGCCCTTTCGTAAAGAACATGTAGCCTGACGTCACGCCCAGTATCCCTACTTCAATCGAAAACAATGTTTTAGGGTGACAAAAATGGCAGCTAGCGCGACCAATCAGGCGCGTCGACTTGGTCGATGATCATTTGTTTTTTTGGGTTTCACGTTCAGCATGAGATAGCTATGAGCAAATCCTCTAATAAAACATCCTTGTTTGTACCACTATTTCTATTAGATTTGCATTCGTCACGGAGACCGTGGCAAGTATCGGTGAGGTATCGCGATACTTTTGAAGAGTATCGGTATGTTGACACTTTTAGGTAGTATGTCTTCCATATCTGGACAGGTAAGTCTCAACAATGAAATTCGTAAATTAGCCAATGAAATTATTATAAAAAAGGCATTTGGAGTTCCCTTAGACACGTGCTTTCAATACCTTTTCCCTTCTCTAGCGAAGACCTGGGGACAAGCTCATTCCTCACCTTTTTGAGTTTATAAAGGTGAGTTTCAGTTTGAGCTAGCTCAAAAATTTATAAGTTTGAGTTTAATTTTTTACGCTCAATTTACGCGAATGTGTTCACAAAATCAATAGCAAGAAAATTGAGAACCATTTATTAAGTCTTGTCCTTCATAATTATGATTTATATTGGCGTAGGATTTCAGCAAACAAAACTGTGATTTCGATTTCAAAGTTTATAATATTTGGTAGTGGCAACAGTCAGTGGAGCGGATGTGGTTGGCTAAAATTCGTTGTCTCTTTTCATTTGTTTTTTGGACGCAACATGACGGTGTTCTGCGGAATATAAAAAGGAAAATTTGTCTGTTGGTTATATGAATAATATACAGCCGTTCAAAGACTATTCAGCAGTGGTTGAACTGAATTTTGGCTGTACTTATGGCCTTTAGGCATATCAAGGTCAGGCCGGAATAGGGTAGAAGAAACGAAGTTGGAAGGTAGTCGACCAGAGCCATGTTAGTAGGTACCATTGCGGCATTTGCCTGGTGTGAGTAAGGGAAAATCCTCGAGAAACGATGGGTGACCGCTGGGATCGCTCCCACGACCTTCCGATTGCTAAGCCAACGCTCTTTATCAACTTAGCTACGGCCGCTCGTTGTGAGGCTTATGTGTTGTCGAAACGTAGGGTTGGATTTCGAAACAGTTTTGCTGCTGAAATGAACATGTATTTCGAAAGCTTCCACTTTCATTTTTCTACAAAAAATAGTAATAATAATAATAATAATAATAATAATAATAATTTATCATGCAATGAACGCCATTTTTTGTCGATGCCCTATTATTTCCACCTTAAAGAAACCATTAAAAGGCAACACACATATAATTTTCTTTTCTTCAATTTTTGCCCAAAGTATGCGGATGTGACGTTGGACCATAGACTAAATAATAATATAGAGTTATACCCCTTACCCATTTTCGTGTGCACTAAAATTGATGGGTTTTTGCTAAAGAGCATGTGATTTTGAACCCTGTCGTTTGGTGGCTCCGGTGGAAAGAACCAGCGACTGCACGAAAGTAGACGCCGGAGCCACCAAACGGCAGGATTCAAAATCACGGGCTCCTTAGCGCAGACGAAAATAGGCAAGTCTTTCTTAATATTTAGTCTATGGTTGGACCAACACATTGTACAACCTCTCAATGATCTTGTACCAGCGTACGACCAACACCGCACACCAGAAACCTGTTTTAGTCGAATGCCGTATTGGTTTAACACCAGTTCTGCGAAGGGTTGGTCCAACGTCGTGTTGGTTCTACGCAGTTGAAAAAAAAAAATGGTTTTATATATATCTGAAGCGTTGTTGATTTTATTCTTGGTCCAATGCCGTGTTATTTCTACACATGTAACCCTTGAGTATTACATTAAAACATTGCCACGTATAACCAGTTTTAATCCAGCTCAAACCACTGAAACTGCTAACGTAGAATACGTCGGCTTAATGAGCGTAAAGCGAGTTGAGGTAGCTCACATTTCAATATTTCAGTTTGAGTTGAGCTGAGCTCACTTTTTGAGGTTTGAGTTTAACTCACTTCAAAACTGAGTTTACCCAGATCTAATGTTCCCTGTTTATTTTATGTCCTATTTTTCTTATTCCAATGTTCAGCCTGGTTGTCGAATCAATGACGCACACATCTTTCTCCATACGCGTATGCTGTTATGTTTACTTCAAGTGTTAATCATTGAGTCAAGGCCAAAGAATTTTGTGCTCAGGAGAAATGCTTATATACTATTCATAATGTTCTCGCAGTACCGGGTGTACCAAAAGTTTCGCAAGTCGCTGTTTCATACTACGTAAGTATTAAAAGAAAACACTTAGAAATGCGGTTCTTGCGCTAAAATATAGCCCTGATATAGATCAAAGGGAATGAAAGTAATTAAAAAATTAATGTAAAAAATAAATGGTTGGCAAAACTGACGCACTGCAGGATTTACGATGCTTCTGATGGCTCTGTGCTAGCCTAACCAAAACATTCCAATAACACCTTCGCAACGTCCAATAACACCTTTTTTGGGGCGCGGGTTGGCAAGACTGACAATGGGGTGAGTGGAGACGAGGACACTCACAATATTTTTATATTGTGTTGAATAATTTTTACAACAAATTAAGTGCTACTACATCTAACCTTTAACACTACAGCTCATACACCTCTCCACTCCCTGTAGTTCCTTAGATTACATTCCTATACACGGTTGGCAACACTCTTCGCTTGGAAACGGTGGCACCCACAGTATATTTATATTGTATCTGTAAAGTTTAGTGCTTCTACATCTAATATACTGGAGTAAATTTGAATAAACAAAAGAATTTTATAGAAATAGGCTGGCAATACTGACGGCTGGAGTGCTTGAGGGCGGGGACACCTACAGTATTTTTCTCTTCTGTCAAATAATGTTAATGATAAGTTTGGTGCAAATACTTCAAACGGAATGCAAGCATTTTTGAACAATTCCAATTTAAGAAGATGGTTGGCAACACTGAACCACTTCACCGAGCTAGATGGTTAAGACGGCTCTGAGTTAGTCCAGCCCAAACCTTTCCAACAACACCTCTCTAACACCTTGTAGTTCCTGAGATTTAATTTCTGGACACGTACAGACGGACTGAACGGGATTACTACAGAGACTGCAACACTGCTCGTGAAATATGATGAAGAAATTTTCTGTGTAAATGCTTAACATCTTTGTTCAGGGATATTTATCGTGTATTAGGGAAAAATGATAGACTCTGGCAACACTGTTTGTGGGTAATCACACTGACAAGGGAAGTATTTGGGTTCGAACAGGAAATTTGTGATAAAACTTTGTATGTGTATTCGTACCCCGTTGCTGATAATGCTTGCAAAGTAATTCGACCGTGTAAGGCCTTATTTGTCCGCTAGAGGGCATTAAAGTGTGAAGCAAGAGGAAGACAGCCGCTGCAATGACTCCCGTAGTTTCGGTTTGAACAGGCATTTAATACTCAAAATATATACATGAACCAACCTGTCAGTGCTGTCTTCCCCTTGCTCCACACTTTAATGCCCTCTAGCGGACAAACTAGGTTTTACACGGTCGAATTACTTTGTACGGGGTACGAATACATATACGAGGTTTTATTAAAAAAAATCTTGTTCGAACCCAAATACTTCTCTTGTGAGAATAGAGTATATGCAGAGTGGAATGCTGTAGGAAGAGTGCGCATGCGTAACACTCGTGCGTGATACAGGTGCACGAACTGTGCATATAAGGATTTCAAATCGCTGTTTGGAACAAGCTATCGTAGCTACATGGCTAAGATGTCCGCTTATAGAGTAGTAGACCCGGGTTCGTAACGAGGTGGAGTTGAGATTTTTTTTTCTTCGTTTGTTCTTTCAAAAAACACTTTTTTTATGCTCATATCTGTAGAGACGGGCATAATTAGCTGACGGTTTTAAAAGTCCGAAAAGAAACGAACGCGTTGGGCTAGATAATTTTCCTTACATGGAATAAATTCTATACTTCTTGGAGATTAATTCAAACACAAATTTATTGAATTACAATCTGATACACCTCTCGGAGTTCAAATCAAATACAAAGTGATACTACCCAAAAAGTGGCGATAGCTTTGTGACGCTACACAGCATTGGAGTATTTGACTGATGTTTAACATCACACACAACAAGACGTCCTGTCCAATACTCTCAATTTCTGTGTCGATGCACTGCCTCAAATCCTCTATGGTTGTTGGTTTTGTCCGGTAAATTTCTTTCAAATGTCACCAGAGAAAAAAAGTCAGGAGGGTTAAGGTTTGGAGATGATAAAGGCCAATTCAGATCGCCAAATTGAACAAAATGCGTCCTGGCAACAGTTGAAGACGAGCTGACATACTCAAAACAACTGTATGTGCCCTCGCACTGTCTTCGAAAAACTGTACGTCGTTGAGGTTAACGATTTAGGTACAAAGAATTCAATGATCATGGCAGTGTGGAGTTCTGCATTATTATCTTGGGACTGCCATTGTTATTTTGAAAGAATTACAGCTCAATAATGGAGAAAGATGAGACAGCACACCAGACAGTCACCCTTGGACTATGTGATGGAGAGAACTTTTTTGAGCTATGGAATGTCCTCTGGTGAAGTTCACGGGAACTTTACCGCATCAAGAACCGTTGGGTGGCTGTAACTGACTGTGTTTTGAAAAACAGCGTCACGCTCTCAAACCAACCAAAGCTCCAGAGTTAACTAAACTTCGTGGTGGTACCCGTGACATCAGTCAAGCACTGTCAGTGTTACCAACTCCCATTGCCAGAAATATCGCATTGAAAAAAGTCAACTAAGTATGCCCATCCCTGTTATTGTAATCAAGGGTTAGGTTAGGTTAGAACATCAGGTTCGGTTCTTTTCTTTTTTATTATATGGGAGCAAACACTTTTCTACTTCGATGCAACACCGATAGATGGTTCTGCAACGAGGTTCAAACATTGTAGACAGACATCACTGGGAGATGTGTTTACGATGTGATTTGTAAAGATGGAAAACGTTCAAAATGTTCTGAAAAATTCAAGATCTTGACACCTGGGAATCTTGAACTGTAAAGTGCGAGTTCTAATTACATGTAAACTGTAAATAGGGAGCAAATTTGATTTTTACCTTTCTTCGTAGGGTTTCCGGATGTAGCTAAGTATTTTCATCTGTAATTTTATATCTAATTTTGACTGTTCATCATTACATTTGCATATATAAATATGACCGTTCCTTAGCACCAGACCTCTCTGCCCGTCTCGTCTTCTATTTCGTGAACACGCCTTCGACGAAATGTTGTCGCATTTTTATTGTGTTTGTTTAGTTGTTGCACGCCTGTCTTTGAATTCTGATATGTAAATAGCCTTTTCCTACCTTATTTTGTCATCTTTACACCCTATATACGCAACGCTGATCAAACAGTATCCATCCGACCTTTACCCGTAAAAATACAATATCATACCTGCGAACATACCTAATTTCTTTCAAAGTAGCCCCTTTGAGAGTGCACACACTTGTTCCAACGATCCTTCCATTGTTGGAAGAAATTTTAAAACTCCTCTTGTGGTATCGCTATCAGATATCTGGTCGTATTACCCATGATCTCTTCTCTGCTCCGAAAAGATCGACCTTTCAGCGGAAATTTGACCTTAGAGGAAAGCCAAAAGTTATATTCGGCGAGTAGGAAGCTTGACGTACCTCGGGGATTTGGTGTTTGGCTAAAAGTTCTGAAACTAGATTAGAATCGTGTGCTGAAGCATGATATTGATGGCTCTTCCAAGTTACAGAACTCCAGAGTTCCGGGCTTTTGCGACGAACTGCGTCTCAAAGACGATGTAGAACTTCGAGGTACTAATGTTGGGTGAGTGTTTGACCTACTGGAGCGTACACGTGATGCACTACCCCGTTGTGGTCAAAACAGTCAGCATGACCTTGATTTTGCTCTTGGCCCGTCGTGCCTACTTTGGACGCGGGCAGTCTTGAGATCTCCATTCAGAGGACTGGGCTTCTGCTTCTAGGTCATACACATAAACCCACGTTTCGTCTCCAGTAATAATCGATTACAAGAAGCTAGGTCTGAATTTAATCATTCCCGCAAATCTATGGCAACTTCAAGGCGCACTTGTTTCTGCTCTACAGCCAGATGTCTGGGTACCAATTTTGCTACCCCCCTGTGCCTGTTCAGATCGTTAGTTAATATGGGCTGCACGGAGCCAAAAGAAAGTCCAGTTTCATTAGGAATCTCCCTGATTTTTATGCGGCGGTTTTTTCTAACAATGATATTGACTTTATTGGTGTTCTTCTTGTTGATGGCCTACCAGAACGCTCATCAGTTTCAACTTTCAACCGGTTATATCAGGATTTCATTTGCGTTTTCCCCCTTCATTCACTCTCGGAAATATGTTTCTTCAAGTTTTCACTCATTTTTTCGAACTGCAAAACGCGATGACAATACCCGCAACACACACACGGAACAAACATCATTGTGCTCTTACAAATAACTTTTCAACACATGGAACTTTACTGCCTCCTGAGAAGGAACTCGCAAATATCTCACTCAAGCCCGTTCGTCCGAACTCGCACGGGGGATCGAGAAAAAAACCCCTCAAGGTCGAGTTCTTTTTGCTAAGCGATGTAATACAGGATGTATCTTAGTGTGTGGGACAAATTTCACTGACAAATTCCTGACACCAAAACAATGAAAAAAATTTATATAAACATGCGGCCAATTTCGCTTTGTTTTCGAGATACAGGGTTTGCAACTCGCAGCCCAAAATCGACTACTTATAATTGTAAATACAGTGAATATATCGCCAGGAATGTTAAACGGGGCACTAAAATAAAAGTTAGTTTTTGGAAAGTTATTTTACAGTGAATATTAGGAGTTGAGAACTAATGCCATCGGGTCAGTGTTTCCAACCTGGTACATCGTTAATTTTTTTCCAAATGACACTACGTCGGTTTATTGGCTATGTAGCATCTTCTAGTGGTGGTAAATATTGTATGTGAAGGACAGAACGCAGTATTGCAAACTGTCGAAGTTTTCCCCTTCTTTTGAAGAAAAGTTGCAACTTTTCATGCTCAACTTGGCATAATATTCACTTCGTAATTCAGCAGAAAAAAGTATACTAAAACGCAAAACATGTACTGATGTACGGAATTTGAATTGAATTTTAGTGCACAATGTTAGAGGGACAAACGCTCAATCAATACAAGATAACATGTCGTCAGAAAGAGAAGATGCAGCCCACACAATATTCAGTACATATGCTGGAAGTGTGCTCCGTCCAACAACAAACATAGCACCTCTGCAGTTGTCAAAAATGTCTGCAATCGTATCCCGTGAAACTGAATGCAACACACGGGTGATATTCAGTTTGTGTTGTTCAATATGACAAAGCACTGGACCACGCCAGACACGCCCCACAAGTAAACATCAGGCGGAGTGAGATCAGATGAGTGGAGTGGGCAGGATACGGATGGTCTGTTTGTATCGAGATCGTGTGGCCTTGAAAGTGATGTTGTGAAAGCTATAGGGATTCACTAGCGGAGTGTGTAGTGGATTCGTCTTGCTGAAACCATTGTTTGTTGAAACATAGGCTGACTTTTTTCCCCCCCGAGCGATTTTTGTGTTGACAAAGCACTGACCTTGTTTGACGGAATTTTATAACTAGCAACACCAAGGTACGCTTTCTAGGAGGAAATTTTTGTACTTTAACTCAAACATGTTTCACATTCCGTCCACCACTTCCGTATGAGCGGAAATAATGCTCTACAACAAATGCCTTCTCACGAGCACTGACCACTCAAGGTCATTACGAACCTCCTTTCAGTAGACCTGTTCTCTACAAGAGCTAAAGTCACACTGACACTGCACAGCTCTACTTTCTTAACAATGCTGACGGTGTACAATGTTGACAACTTTCTATATACTTTATTCCTGGCCATACTGTAGTCGCTGGGGGAGTGCTGCACTAGGATATAAATATCTGTTGATGAATTGGCATGTTCCTATGGGACATATAATGAAGCCTGTTCAATAGTATAGATATTTCTCCAGATAGCAAAGGTGCCTTGCAGCAAATTTGCTGAACAACTCTCGTAAAATTGCTGCAAAGCTGCGTAGAAATTATTCAGCAAAAGACCTACTTGACACGAAAGTGGGGCTAAACTGCAGCAAAGATACCTTGCAACTACTAAGAAAGAAAAAGAAGTTGTACAACTTGCAAGAAAATTCCGGCCAAATTGCAGTGCAAGAGGATTTTCATAGCGTTGTAAACTTAAATTATTCCAATTTTGCTAGATTCTTGGCAATTCTTTCATCTCAATGGCAATTCAAATGCAAATTTTAGCAAACTAACTTGCTCTCTGCGTCTTAGATAGTAAATGTGATCAGTATAAAACAAATCTACGTTTGTGCTTGTACAAATCGCCGTTGGATGATGCAAGAAGGAACTGAAAGATACGTGTCTACTATTGTGCTATTGAGATAAAAATGGAAGCTTAAGGATGTCGTGAAATATATATAATTCTTTTGAGACTATACGGTATCCATTGTTTGGAGAGCATTAGTCTGAATTCACGTACAAGAGTCACTAGAAACATTCCTACAAGACCTCAACTGGATCTTTTCTGTTAAATTTATTTGGTCCTTCTCTCGGGAACACGGAACATTCCTAGATATGGATGTCTAGCTCAAGAACAATCGACTTGAGACAAGCGTTCAGATCAATTACACCAACAGCATGTAATAACTTCCATACATACTATAACAAACGCTCACTCCTATACACCCTTATTGTCCAGAGCACCCGCATCTTCTCCTATGATTACTTACTTCAAAATTATTTCAGTATCCGCTCCTCAGTTCTCACCGACTGTGGATATCCCAGTCACCTCATCCGTAAACAATTACACCGTGGCAAGAAACGCTACACTCGGACCGGCCTTTGCTCGAAGCTCCTTCCGCTCCTAATCTTCTCACTCAGGTCCTGCAGAAGCTCCTTAAACTGGCACATCCCGTACTTACTGCGTCACCTGATTCTAAGAGAACTTTATCCTCATGACCCAAAATCCCCAAATCTGAACATGATCCTGATCCTAGAACTGAATCAATTCAGCTTCTCCTCCCCTGGCAAGTGCAATAAACCCCATTTCAGAACCTGCCGTCTTATGTAAGACGGTAAAATAAGATAGAAAAAATGTACTTACATATCAGAATAAAAGATAACGCATGCATGAAATTCACAAACACAAAATAAATCGGGTAACGTTTCCCGGAAGGCGTGTTCACATAATGGGAGAGAAAATGGACAGGGAGAACTGGTGCTTCACCACGTTAACAATTGACGCCAGGCGATGCGCACTCGCTGTGAACGGTGCATGCGGATGTGGAGGCAGCGCAGCACATATTCTTGACCTACGGCACGAGACGGTCATTTCCACGCTCAAACGTATTAACCTTCCAAAGTGCCCAGAAATACCAAGGACACTCTGGTACTCAATTTGATAGGAGGTTGAGTGCACCTCAGAGCGTTAGGCATGTGAGAACTGAAGAAAAGTCCCCAGATCATTTAGATAATCACAGGCGTAGATGTTTCATCGAATCAGAAGCAAGGATTTTCTAGTTAATGACAGACCCAGTGTTTCAGTTGATATAGGTCTCTGTACACCCACCCTGAACATAAAAGCGACGATGTTGAACAGCGTAATCCCATCAGGTTGATAACCAGAAAAGAACAATGGATGTAACAGGGCTGAGGATTTGTTATTATAACTTAATTAAAATCGGCTGATAAAAGCTTTTACATTAAACTATTACAACAAGTGATCGCTGTATTTCTGCTAACAATCGGGAAGGGTCCGAAGGTCCCTTCATAGCATCTCAAGGTTCAGTGAACCAACAATATTGAAGCAATTTAAAAAAAAACAACAACGAATTTTCGAAATAGGTTGGCAACACTGATGACTCGGACCACCTCAACGACCTATTAAAACACACGTATGTAGGTATAAATCTATGTAAGAGACATACGAACATTTATTTATAAAATAGATTGGCAACACTGACACTGGGTTGCTTTGGGGACTCTTACAGTATTTTTCGAATAATATTTATCCCTTGTTTAGTGCGAGTACATATAACGGTTTGAAAGCAATTTAAAAAGATAATTAAGAATGGGTTGGCGACACTTACGATTGGGGTGCTTGGGAGCTGTGACACTCATAGTTTTCCTGTTGTGTAGAATAATATTTATACCATGTTTGGTTTGAATTATGGCCTTTAGGCATCTAAGGGTCAGGTCGGGAAAGGATTCGTGAAAGTGTCGGCCAGGGTCTATGTTGAAGGTGCCGGCCTGATGACTGAGGAAAAACTCTGGAAAAACCTCAGTCAGGATGGTCGGCCGCTGGGATCGAACCTCACGACCTCCCGTAACGCTACGCCAATGTACCACCACTGAGCTACGGCGGCTCGGTACCAAGTTTGGTGCTGATAGATATAACGTAATGGAAGCATCTTGAAAAATTGCATTTTGAAGAAAATAGTTTATCAACACAGCTGAGGTGTTTGGGACGGTGACACAATAATCTTTGTCGAATAATTTTTACGCCAAATTTAGTGCGGATACGTCTAATAAATTTGAATGGATTTATTTTAAGGGCTTTAGGCATCTGAGGCTCAGGCCGGGATAGGGTGGTGGGGGAGTGGATTGTTGAAGGTAGACGACCAGGGCCTATATTGTAAGTACTATCCCAGCATGTGGCTGGTGTGGCTCAGGAGAAACCTTGCAAAAGTCAGGATGGTCGGTCACTGTGATAAATCCCAGGATCTTTCGAATGCTAAACCAGCGCTCCACCACTGAGCCACGACCGCTCGGTTCGGATACGTCTAACGAAATGGAACCAATTTGAAAAATTTACTTTTTTAAATAAGTTCGCAACACTGACGCATTATATAAATCAAGACCTTTCCACCGACACCTCAACTACCGTTTAACACCGTGTGATTCATGAGATATATTTTTTGACACGGACATACGAACGGACGAAGCACGTTCCATATTGTTAGCTACGCTATCTACGGACTTAAAACACAAAATACAGTGAGACAGCTTTCTTGAGACCGACAAAAATGTAAAGTTTTTTCTGCGGAAGATGTTGATAGAACTCTGAAATCGTTACACTCTACTCTTCTGTGTGATTTTGTAATTAATTTTAGTATAATAGCCTTGTCAGCCGGTTTTAATTCACTCAGAAACAAAAATTATATCATGTTATTGAAGATAGGGAGTAGTTAAAATGAAAATTAATCTGTTCGGGTAGACCGGTCTAGTACCAAAGTAGACCTATTGAAGACTTTAAAATAAAAGTGAATTTTGTGGTTGATTTTTTTTTAAACTTCTGTCTTACTGAGAGCAGGCAGCTGGTTCGTGGGATGTGGCACGATTCTTAGGTAGTTTGTGTCGAGGCTAGGCTGTAGGAATAGTCGATTGTCAGAGTTGTAAAGGCAGGGATTATTGAGCTATGCGTATAGAGTTAATGCGAAGGCTAGTGAATAACATATAAAAGTTGTTTATATAATAACATGTCGGAACACAGAGGGTGAAGAAATATAACAATTAAAAATGAGAACATAGAGAAAGTAAACAAACTTAAATACTTAGGAGCATATATAACAAGCAAGAATGAGGTCACAAAAGAAATATAAAGTCGCTTAGCATCGGGCAAGACATGTTTGTATTCAGTCCACATCTACCAGAGGTGTTGAACCTCGCGAGACTTCGACCTCACGGTTGAGTGAGGTCGAGGTCGAAATGAGATCGCGAGTTCGAGGTTGAGCGAGGTCGAAATAGTGTCGCGAGTTCGAGGTTGAGCGAGGTCAAGGTCGAAATGAGATTGCGAGTTCGAGGTTGAGCGAGGTCGAGGTCGAAATGAGATCGCGAGTTCGAGGTTGAGCGAGTTCGAGGTCGAAATGAGATCGCGAGTTCGAGGTTGAGTGAGGTCGGGTCCAAATGTACACCTATGAGATCTACTAATCTCGCGATTAATATCAAGAAAGTTGAAATAGGAAATATACATAACGGTTAATATTTTATGGTTGCGAAAGTTGGAGTACCACCCTGGTAGTTGAACATAAATTACGTCTCTTTGAAAATAAGGTTTTGAGAAAGGTTTACGATGCGGACCGAAACGGTACGAAATGCCCGGGAAATGGAGGAGACTCCATAATGAAGAGCACCACGGACTGTATGTTTCACTCGATATTATAAGAATAATGAAAGTATGCCTGTTAAGATGGGCAGGCCATGTAGCTCGGATGGGAGAAGAAACAAAAATTATATTCTATCGTGGTTCATAATCTAGAGGAGAAGAGGCCGTTGGGTTGACAATATTAGAAGAGATCTTCGAGAAGTAGATATTCAAGATGGGAAAACTGGCTTGTTGTTGCCCAGGATAGGATCGTATGGAAAGCGATTAATACTGCGGCGAAGAACTTGCGAGTTCCTAAGCCATAGAGTTAGGTAGTTACTATGATGCTGTAGTGAGCTGCGATTTGTTGTTTGTCCTGTATAAAAGTTCCAAACTTCTATACAGTACGTTCCATAAGTTCAGTGCCCCTTTTCTATCTAATTTTAGGGTAAAAAGAATCAACATTTCTCGCTGAAATGTTGCAAGCACATGAGGAAGATATTTTAAAATTGAATAAGGCTACTTACATAAATATGCGACAAACGTATCATAGTTTCCGTTGCGAAAACTCCGGAAGTAATATTTTTGCTATGGAGAATCAATGTTAAAACGCTCACACACAGAGGTAAAAACTATGAAATGAACCAAATATTGCTGGAAGCAGTTTAGTACTAGATTTTCTGTATTCTAGGGTCTAGATAGACATAACTGACCAAGCGCGACTCACTTGCACACTATGGGACATCCCACAGGTGTTTTCGTATTTCAATACTAGATTCTGCTGATTTTTTTTCTTTGATATGCATTTCAGAGAAAATAGTAAGTGGCGTATTTATGTCGGGTTGATGGAGTTTTCGACTGCATCAGGGTGTGCGTGTGCCTATCTAGGTCCTGGAGTACAGGAAAACTAGTACTAAGTTGCTTCCAGTAATATTTGAGGCTGTGAAAGGAAAATTGACGTAGGTCGATTTGTAGTCAATTTGAGAAACAAAAGGCTTTAGTAAGACGCTTTAATAATATCCACAATGAAATCCAAGTAGTTGCTGCTATTTGTGTGGTTAATAAAAGAGTTGCACCACTTTTCCATCAAATAAATTTGAATTTGGAGAATACAGATGTCACCTTAACTCAATGTCTAAAAAAAAGCTGACTTACGGGATTGTTACCCGGAGCCTCCACCACATAATGGTTTTGTGTTTTTTTTGGTAGAGTACTTGAGGTAAAGCTGATAGATACTTGGGGTTTACTTTTTAGTTTATAATGAGTTTTATTATTAATAGGAGATAACTTATACGTTGTTAAATAGAGCGTTTTGCAGGAAACTAAATATAGAAATTAGATAAATGTATACTTTTTGTTTATACACCACTTTTCCTTTCATTTCTCATTGTGTTCATCTTAACATTTGATTTCCCATAAGAAAATTATTACTTACGACGTTTTCCCAATGGAAAACTACGACACGTTTGTAGCATATTTATGCACGTAGGTAGCCTTATTCAGTTTTTAGATATCTCCTCATGTGTTTGCAAAAATTTCAGTGAGAAATATTGATTCTTTCTTTCCTAAAATTAGAAAGAAAAGGGTACAGGAGTTTTGGAACGCACTGTACTAGAAAAAAGTGAATTAATATAGGTGTACTTACGTAAGTAAACTATTTAAGGATAATCTAAAGCAACGATCACCAACAAAAGATGGCAGCACTATCTCCGTATATGTCTAATGTATTCTTATCGTTGCATGAAATTTCCTTGCTGCTCCTACAAATTCAAGTCTAGAGAGTTCAACCTTTCGGGAAAGAGAGTTCATAACCAATTCAAGAGCATGATCGATGCCGATTTTTTATTTTCGCTTTCTTTCATTGTTGAAATCGCTTCATTGTTGTTGTGAATATCGAAACCTATAACAATAAAGCTCTTTCAACAATGAA
>JAGDQP010046333.1:516-15335 GCA_022664845.1 Lepisma saccharinum
TATTCTTAAATCTGGAAGGCATTTCTGCGCCGCTCGTCTGGGGTGTAGAAAATGTTTGGAGCTAGAGGTTAGGTTAGATGCGTTGCGTGGGTACTCTAGGCTCCTGGCGACCCTATTTGTCTGTGTGATCCACTTTTGGGATCATTAGGCCTGTTGTTGTCCTGTTGTACACGCACACACAATATCATAGGCACGCCCATACAAAATAACGTAAATAACAACATAATATCAGAAATTATCAAGCATAAATATCGTGCATCGTGCCCTATTTTTAAGAACTGATAGAAACAGACCTTTTCTCTTGTTTTTCATGCATAACGTTAGTGTTCTATGGAATTCATTAAGAAAGAAAAAAGAAAAAAACCATGGGTTTTAAAGTTCATTTTTGTTTCTCCATGTTCGGTAAGGATCTTTTCTATTGGACAATTTGAATTAAACTTTTCAGTACCCTTCAACTAGTGGCCCATCTAAAATAAAAATGGCGTTAGGTTTCCTATTTTATTGTTTGAAATGGGACTCTCTTAAGTTTTTCATTATTTGCTACATACTACAAGAAATCATAAATATATTTTTCAGAACCCAGGACATGTGATAATGTTTTCTGTTAAAGAAAAGAAAATTCCAACGCTTGCTCGCTCACTCACACTCTCTCAGAATCACACACCGCCGACTCAACGTTAGTTGGGTGGCCTATCTTGTAGGCTTAGAGAAAAATCGTGTATAACAAAGTCATGTGAACATAATTTTGGCCATGATAGTACACATAGATTGTGAGGAAAGCAAATATGGACACAAGTTATGAAATATTTTCAACGAACGTTTCATCAGTTAATATTACCCAGAGAACGCAAGATACCACCTTTTCTTAAAAGTATCCCCCAGAGAGTTCGAAATATACCCACTCGGATATATACAAATATTCCCCGCAGAAGTTTCTCTGAGAGAAACACTGTCCTTCACCATTAGGAGAAATCCGAACTATATAAGATTATTGGCAAACATTATATTTTACCAGGTTAAACGTATAAGAAAACCTATATATTGCAACAGCGCATAAATTAAATACAAATTACTCCCATAATGCCTTGAGAAATTAATAAGGGGAAAGCAAAAGGAAGTAACTGTAAACAGCTTACTACAAGATTGTAATCCGTTGCTGCGATTCTTTGTATTGTCAACATACAACTCTACGAGGTAGTTGTATTTTTACTGAAAATTTGAAGATCGTCGTGGAGGATATGACGTAATCGTTCCATTTAACAAACGAATCTTAAATAGTTCAGCAAACGAAACATTTTAGAAAGTGCCTAACCCTAGTAACACCAAGGCATTGTGAATAACATCTACTACCAACAGGGCATATTCTGAACCCACCTTCAAGAATTAAATACATCTCGCAAAATAAACACAAATTAATGCAGGATTTAATGACAGTCATCTTTATAGTGAAGACAACATATTCACTTAGCACTTCTGAACAAAATACAAACAAACAATAATAGTGCGGCATAACCAGCAATCAAGGGATATATTCAATTTTTGACAGTGGATACAAAATACCCCTCTGATAGCCAGTTACAAAAAATATACCTTAGTAGTGCAAGTGTTGATTTTTAAAATTTACTGGCAACCCTTACAGCTGGCAAATGGCGGTGTTGATACATACAACTGTATGGAAGCAATTGAAAATATTATTTTTAAGTGGGTTGGCGAAACTGACAACATCGGCCCAAGGTATACCTGTATGACCTGTTCCAGTACCTAATGCACATGTATGCAAAATTTGGTGTAAATCAATGCAGATAAGTGTAACGGTGTGGAAGCAATTTGAAAAATTAGATTTATAAACTAAAGTTTGCAACATTGACAACTGAGGTGCCTGCTGTGCCTGGAGTGCTTGCATGGACGTAAGACTAACCGCCAGGTTCAGAAAAGGCGGGAAATAACTACTTATAATACTGCCATCTGGGAGCGAAACTTCGAAATTTTACTCGCGTTTCCTACCAAGGAATGAAGGGAATACTTTGTGCCCACCACCGAAAGAAAGGAAATTTATGAGAGACAGCAAAGTTCAAATTGCACTACCGTAAAACGTATGCTTTAACTAAACATACTAAACAATAATATTATTTTTAGATATTTAAACAAACGATTAGTAGAGTAATTGAAGCCGTTGCTGGAAGAAAGGCACTTAGATCAAAAACGCATTTTCGGTAAACAGCTGGTAAAGATTAAGGTTCAATGTTACCCAGAAGTTTTTTAAATAATAATTATGTCGATGACACCATTATAAAGCGCATAGATTCAGGTCTGAAAACTATTAACTAATCTGATTGAATTCAAAGTTTGCATGAAAATGTATTTAAAAATGTGTATGTGCCCTTCTTCAGGTAATCAAAGATTTCATGATGATTAGGTTCAAGGAAGAAAGCACAAACATTTCTAAGCACAGTATTTAATACAAAAAGAACACTGAAAATGACAATAACAATAGTTTTTTTAAAAAAATTACCTTTCCAAATGTTTGTTCTAATCTCTTCGCTCTTGAGATTAAAAAAAAATCAATCTGCAAGAACTTGTATGTCGCACCTAAAAATACCAAGATTTTGGGAACCCAGTACACACCCTAAAAGGCTGGAGCTAGAAACACGAAATTTGGTATGACGATACATAATACCCAGAAAGTTACGAAAATATTACAAAACGTTGAAAAAGTCACCATCTTGGATCCAAAATGGCCGCCAAAATGATTTTTTCATGGAATACACAGCCCAAACGGTTGGAGATAGAAAAACAAAATTCAGTTTGACGGTACATAATACCCAGAAAGTTACGAAAATATTACAAAATGTCTCCAAAATGGCCATCTTGGATCCAAAATGGCGGACCCCAAAATTTCATTTTCAACACCGTTTGAGCTAGAGATACGAAATTTGGCATAAAGGTGTATTATCAAGAGTAGTGTAGGAAAATATTACATTTTTAAAAAGTCACCACCTTGGATTCAAAATGGCCGCCAGAAAACATGTTCATCACAGTTTGGGCTAGAAATACGAAATTTGGTATAAAGGTGTATTATCAAGAGTAGTTTAGGAGAATATTGCAGCATTCTGAAAATTTACCATCTTGGATTCAAAGTGACCGCTCAACATTTTAAACACCGTTCTAGCTATTGCCCTAATTTCTCCCATTCACTTTGATAGAAAAGAATGTATTTTTCCGGTGACGGGCTAATTCACTTATTTTTATGTGTGATCTGACTAGACCAATCGTTCTGTCGCACTGTATAAATGATTGGCCTCTGACGGAAATCATGTGAATAAGTTCTACATAAGACACATGGCTGAACCATGAACAAAACGTGATCACTGTCTTGTTGAGGTTTTGTCCGCCAGCAGGGTCCGAAAGCGAGACGACAGTTTTCACTTGCGGAAACTTTTCTACATATTTCTTTCTACTAAGCTAACGAATAAAGATATTGCCTTGAAATGTGCAGGACATATAGGAAAGAACATGGCGGATCGTTTAAAGCGATTACCGGAAAAGGGGCACATAGGTCTGTGGTAGCAACAACAATATTCTCCATTTTTGAGTTAAAAATTTTATGAATCTTTAATGTTGGATACTGAATAAAACTAGACCAACTGAGTGTCTTACCAGTGTTATTAATGCGGATATTGCAAGACATTTAATATTATATGACCATACTATGAACTAACCATTCCTACGTAATAAGTATACTGTACTTATAAATGGATAAAATCTATATGTGACAGGCAATAGACTTAAGATTTGGAACTAGCTTACGATATATAAATCATAGAACATATGTATTCCTTTCCAAACGATGCAAACCACTCAGACTGCTGATCTTATTACTATAAACCGTTACTAACTAACTAACTCTATAGCTTATGGAACCCGCAAGTTCATCGCCGTAGTAACAAACGTTTGCCATTGGATTCTATCCTGGGCAATATCAAGCCAGTTTCCATCACGAAAACCTATTTCTCGAAGATTTCTTGTAATATTGTCCTCCCAACGACGTCTCGGTCTTCCCAATGACCTCCTTCCATCCGGCCTTCCAACCAGGATAGAATATAATCTTCGTTTTTTCCCCACATGGCCTGCTCACCTCAGTCGTCGCGATTTCATTATTTTTACCACATCTGGTGAATCGTACAGTCCGTGGAGTTCTTCATTATGTAGACATCTCCAGTCATCTCGTCCAGTTTCGGCCCATATATCTTCCTCAAAACCTTATTTTCAAATACACATAATTTATGGTCATCTGCTAGGGTCGTACTCCAACTTTCGCAACCGTAAAGTATTTCCGGCAGAATAACCGTTCTGTACACTTTTAATTTCAATTTCCATGATATTAATCGCGATGTTTGAAGTTTTTGGACTGAATAGAAACATGCGTTCATCGATAATAAGCGACTTTTTAATTCTTCCGTTACCTCATTTTTGCTTGTTACGTATGCTCCCAAGTACTTAAATTTATTTACTTTCTCTATGACCTCATCCCTAATTCTGATGTTTTTATTTCCTTCATTCCCTGTGTTTCAGCTTGTCATCATGTATTTTGTTTTATCTATGTTTACCTGTAGACCTATCTCATCTCACGCTTCTACTAAGACATTGGTGTTGCTTTGTAGTGCCTCTATATCGTCCGCTATTAAATCTACATCATCCGCGTATACAAACAGTTGATTCAAACCATTCAATGATAGTCCCTTTTTGTCCCCTTTAATTTTTAAAATCGCATATTCTAACGCAAAGTTAAACAGTAGTGGTGACAAGGCATGGCCTTGTTTCAATCCGTTGCGAATCTTGAAACTATCTGACATATTATTACCTATCCGTACTCTGCTTATGGGGTCGCTGAGACACATCTTCACTAGTTCAACCAATTTTTTCGCAATCCCAAATCGTATCAGGATGCTGTATAACTTTTCCCTTTTGATAAAATCATATGCTTTCTTAAAATCAATGAATAGCTGATGAATCGTCCCACTGAATTCCCATTTCTTCTACAAGATTTGTCTCAAGGCAAAAATTAAGTCCAACGAGGATCTATTTCTTCTAAATCCACATTGGTGATCTCCAATTATTTCATCTACGTATACACTTCGACGTGTTAACAGAATATTACTTAACACCTTGTAACATGTTGGAAGTAACGAGATTCCGCGGTAATTATTACAGTCCGATTTATCGCCTTTTTTGTAAATCGGAACTATTATTGAGGTTTTCCATTCATTTGTGAGCTCCTCCTTTCTCCATATAGCACTTATCAATTTATGTAGTTCCTTGATTAGTGCCGTTCCTCCTGCTTTGATTAATTTGGCTGGAATATTGTCTATTCCTGGTGCTTTGATGTTTTTCAATTTCTTTACCGGCATCTCGATCTCACTAGGTTCGGGAATCCACGGTTCTGCGGTATGGATTTCAAATTCCTGTGTTTGTTCCCCGCTGTGTACATTAAGAAGTTTGTCGAAATAACTTTTCCACACATCGACAATTTTAGTCGGATCCGCCTGAAGATCTCCACGTTCATTTCTAATCATTCCTAACCTCGGCTGGTAACCTTTTCTTAACGAGTTTACCCCTTTGTATAGATCTCGTATGTTATTTGTCTTCCCGTTTTCCTCAATCTCCTGAATCCTCTGCGTCAGATATTCTCGCTTTCTGTTTCTGAACCCTAGTGTGGCATTTCGTTTCGCGTTACTGTAGTGGTTGGTATTTGCTTAGCTTTTATTACTTAGCCATCGTTCCCTTGCTTGTTTTCGCTCCTCATGAAGCTTAGAGCATTCCTCATCAAACCAAGGTTTGTTTTCTTGTTGTTTCTTCTCACCTACGCGTTCCTTCGCTGCGCTCTTTATTGTTTCACAAATTGCCTCCCACATCTTACTTACAACAATTTCATTATTATTATCATCATTATTATTACTCGAGTCGGCTAGGATTTCGAACCTATTAGAGAGTTCGAGTTGGTAATCTGCTTTTATGCTCGGATTATTTAATCGTTTAAATTCGAATTTCAGTTGTTTTGACCCCTTGCTTTCTCTGTTCGCGATGCATAACTTTTCCCTTTGCCTTTGTGATCAGTAATTGATGGTCGGCGTCACCTTTCGCTCCTCTGTACGACCTAACATCCATTAGGTTGGTGTGTCTTTGTCTGTCTACTAATACGTGATCGATCTGGTTGAGAGTTTTGCCGTCCGGAGATACCCATGTGTATTTGTACTCAAAATTATTAACAGAAAACCTTTATCTGAATAACTACCGAACGTTTCGTTCAAAGACATAGTTCATTTTCTGGGTATAGGCTATTATTTTGCTTGGTTCTGATGTACATCTCAGATCGGTCACCGAGTCAATCGAGTCATTTGTGTCAGATTTTGGACCGAGCTACCGGGTCATCTACGTCTGAGTCAGGCCAGGCCATCAAAGAGTGACCAGAATTCGACTCTCGTACATTCTACACAAACTTGTAAAAGAAGGATCATACGTCTGAAAGCAACCTGTGTCAATAAACGGTTCATGTTGTTCAAATAACAGTATTCATTGTTTAAAATTCCTCCAGTGTGTAATTTCTCAAGCTTACACAACTAAAACATATTTTTCTACTGCGTTATCTCAATTACAATAAGGGATTCTGCCAAGATTTTCAATCTGAGGGGTTTAAAGTCAATATTGTGAGTGTGTAAGTGGAGCTCTGCAAGATTTCTATCTATTTTTCACAGCAAACATTTTAAAGACGTTGTCGAGAATTTTGGGGGTGACACCCCCACAGATTGGGGTCTGGCGAAATCACTGATTACAATCCCAGTATCTCAGCAGTTGCAAGCAGTAGATGGTACTGATCATCATTGTCTACTACTTCTTACTGTCTATTCCTAGTATCGCGTTTATCGACATAACTTCATTTCCCTTCTGATCAAGCAGCAGAACCATGAACAATTGTACAAACGCCACTGCACGCTTTGCATTCCAGTGTAGTGAGAAATGGCCCCCGTGGCAAGGTTAAAGCACATATGAAGACATAGTGCATACGTACATATACACTTTCATGAACAACAGCATATGCCTAATAAGAGTAATAACTGTGCACACATGCATGCAACAAATATGGCTTTTTACTTGAAGTGGATAAAAACCCAACCAAAATGGCTGCAAAGCAAGAGACGGCAATTTCATTACATACGTCTGCACAATCAATCATTTTTGAAATAATTACCTTCCACAGTCTCTCCCCGTCCTCTCCTTCATCTCTTATTTTGTGCCAGTACTGTTTACTCCTCCCCGCTGCCCACCAACCCCCTCTTGCGTCTGGTTTTACGACAGTTATTCGTAAAGCTCTTTTCGCTCGCATGACTGAGCGTGCTATTTGTCACTCCAAATAGTCACAATGCAATGGCCAGCCTTTTTTATGAGTTTTATTGCATTGTCCAATATGAAATTTGCAGTGTTGCAAGATGTGAACATTTTCCACCAAATTTAGAGGTCATTTCCATTATGTGCTAGGAATATTGCTCGAAGAATGTGGAATATGTTTGGAATATTGTGGCCGATGCATGAAATCTGTGTATAATATACCAACGTTAGTCTTAGGGGTTTTCTTTCATGGACACATTAACTCTCTGGGGATATTTTAGGAATATTCTACGGATATTCCTTCGTGATATCAAGTATTATGTTCTGGAAAATATTTCCAGCATATTTACAATGCTTCAGGAATATTGAGGGATAAAATGTAATATGTTTAATTACCAAGAACCATTTAATTCTTACTGATTTTATTGTTCTCTTATTTCGCTTAACTATTTCTACATAGTTTAATTCATATCTTCCAACGCTTCAAGAATTTAGTGTTTTTTGCTATTTGGCAACTAAATTGCTTCCTATAGCCGAAAATAGATATGAATTTAACTCTTTGATACCTAAGTAATGACAATGTCAAACAGGTACCATAAAAAAGTATATCACTTACTATATTAGAACTATTGATAAGTTTGTTATGTTAATGATTCATCTGAAATAACACTTAAGTAATAACGATACATATCTACACATATCTGTAGGCGTCGTAACATAACTTTATCAATTTAATACAAAAAGTTACCTTTTGTGAATCTTGTAACACATGCATCATGTAGAAAATGTTGTTCTCACAATCAAAAGACTACAAGGTAGATAGACAAATCATGTTTCTATATTCCTTCAGAAAATCTAAGAGTATTCCATCTTCATAGGTGAAATTAGCACCTAGAAATTAACATACATATTTCAACGTAATAACTAAAAACATTCTCCACATTATTCCTGGGTTTATCAACACTCAAGTATTTTTCACATCTAACAGTCAGCAAATAATCTCGTTACGATCTATCTAAACAGTATGTCAATATTTTCTACAATTTTTAAATATATTCACAGAATATTCCCTTTTAACCCTTATCAAAGGATTCGTAATAAGAATTGATTTCGGTACTTAGTACACAATCCTCAGTTTCTTCTTGTTTCTCTAGTACAGAGGTTCTTAACGTTACTTGAGTCATGCACTCCTTTAAGAATCTGATGAAAGTTATGAACCTCCACGAGAGATATGAGCAGAAACACAACTTCCTGTGCAATGATTACGTTTTCTTTTACCAGTACTATTGCTAATAGAACTTGTGATTAATCTTAACAGAAAAATCACTTCTTTCCACGCAACAGAAAACTTACTCATTCTCTATTTGTATCTCTCTCTTTCTCTCCCTGTCTATCTGTCTCTTTCTCTCTCTCTCTCTCTCTCTGTGTGTGTCTGTCTGTCTCTTTCTCTCTCTATCTCTTTCTCTCTGTGTGTGTCTCTCTCTGTGTCTCTTTCTCTCACTTTCTCTATCTCTATCTCTTTCTCTCACTCTCTCTATCTCTATCTCTTTCTGTGTGTCTCTTTCTCTCTCTGTGTCTCTTTCTCTCTCTGTCTCTTTCTCTCACTCTCTCTTTCTCAGTCTGTCTCTTTCTCTCACTCTCTCTTTCTCAGTATGTCTCTTTCTCTCACTCTCTCTTTCTCAGTATGTCTCTTTCTCTTACTCTTTCTTTCTTTCTCTCACTCTCTCTTTCTCTCACTTTCTCTCTGTCTCTCTCTTTCTCTCACTCTCTTTCTCAATCTGTCTCTTTCTCTCACTCCCTCTTTCTCTCCCTTTCCTCAGTCTGTCTCTGTCTCTTTCTCTCACTCTCTCTTTTTCTCAGTCTCTCTGTCTCCTCCTCTCTCTCTGTCTCTTTCTCTCTTACTATCTCTTTCTCTTTCTTTGCCTATCTCATTCTTTCTCGCTATTTCTTTCGTTCTTTATTTCAACGAAAAGTTGTTCTTGTTTCTCTTGAATAAGAAGTTGAAATTGTTCAGTGGTCTTCGACAAGTCGACACGCATCCTTTCTGACATTCAGTCTCAGTGTACGAGGGTGGACCCAAAAGAAACCGGAATCATTCTCTGGTGGTCGGATCCATTTTGTACATGCTTCCTCTGCTAGCTGCCTCTTGCTGGGATTCTTTTGCATCAGTCTACCGACCAGCATTGTCGAGTGAAGTCGTGGTGCCACATAATAAATATTTTTGTTAAGCGCCTCTTGCTTGTTCGGCGATTTTTATGATGACGGAAAACTGGAAACAACGCATGAGGCTATGAAATTCTGTTTTCTGTTTGTGGAAACAGCTGTAATGCTTGAAACTGCTTGCAAGGAAGCTGTGCTCTGGGAAAAAGAAAACTGTACGAGTGTTTTTTTTTTCGCTTCGAGGCCACTTGAAGACCAACCTCGCTCAGGGCGACCCTGGACCGTATCACTTGGCAAGAGTTTCACGACTGCTTTGAAAATGGAAAACTCGTTTAGACCGGTGCGTTTCATCAAATAGACAGTACTTTGAAAGCGATTCAAGTTGTAGCACCCAAAAATAAATACACAATTTTATTACAAAATTCCGGTTTCTTTTGGGTACCCCCTCGTATTTTGACGTCTCGTTTTTATAGAAAAACAAGTGCTACGAGGGCTGCTGGAAAAGTTTCTGCAATCAATATGAAAAGAAGACATGTCAAAGTCTTGAAAAAGGCTTTATTGCTGTCAAAGTATTCACACTTTTGCGTACGCTCAAACCAATTTTGAAAGCATTTTTTTCCACTCGGATAAGATAAAGATAAAGATAAAATGAAATTTATGGGCGGTAACAGCACTATGGCTTACGCCCGTCCCGATACGGGGGAAGCCCCTTATCTTTGTCACGTCTAAAAATAGCTGTGAATTAAAATCATAAAAGCTGAAGAGCTAAGCTCTTCAGAAAAATAAAATCTTAGTAAAAACTAAAGATGTATATGGTCTTTAGCAGAAAAGGTAAAAACGTGAAGGCTGTAAATAGGCCTTCACAATAATAAAATAATACTACATAAAGCTTAACAGCTATGGGACATAATCATCTCAGAGAGACGGAGATAAACCTGTCTCACGAACATACCTAATAACGCTTCGCAACGTACCGGGTGCATCCCCTAACAATGACGCCATGTCATTGGGGATGTTATAACGTTGTCTGAGATGATTATATCCGGGACAATCTAAAAGCACGTGACTAATACTTAAAACCACATTGCAATTATGACAACGTGGTGGATCCAATCTTCGTAACAGATATCCACTGTGTTAGGCGACTGTGGCCTATCCGTAGGCGACATAAAAGGACTTCTTCTAGCCTACTATCTCGGCAAGATGATTTCCATGGAGCAACAGTTACCTTAATTTCTTTCAATTTATTCACAGCTACGTCATCCCATCGTCGCTGCCATTCATTCCGAGTAACTTGCTTATAATATATCATCATGTCCTGAAATGGGACATGTGGAATATCAATGTTAGCTCCTAAAGAGGCCTCACGAGCAGCTTCGTCTGCCAATTCATTCCCATGGATACCAACATGACTTGGTATCCACGAAAAGACAACCTCACCACCGCCAGAGCAGATGGCGTGTGTCTTACAGAGAATATCTTGCACGAGCGGATGTTTCGAATACATATTGTCGAGGCTTTGAACAACACTCTTCGAATCTGTACAAACAAGGATGCGGTTGAAACCATGAACGAGACTAAAATCCAAAGCCTTTAAAAGAGCATATAGCTCAGCAGTAAAAATACTTGCTTTGGGATTAAGACAAAATTCACGGGCTTCCCCTTCTACAACAAACGCGCATCCAACAGATTCATCTGATTTGGATCCATCGGTAAAAACAGAGATAAAACGTGGGTACTGACTCTGCAACGCAAGAAAACGTTGCTGGAATTCAATCATGGAGATCTCCGATTTCTTGAAGTGTGACAAAGAAAGATCAATCCGTGGGCGGGCAAGTGTCCACGGCGGACGGAGACTAAAACGGACAGGACAGACAGTTGGGCGGTCTGCATGCAGATTCTCCAACAACTCTGATGCTCGGATGCCAAGTGGTCGGGTAGCGTGACCACGGCGATCATATAGGGCTTGTTGGACTGGGTATACGATTAAGTTATGTGCTGGGTGCCCTGCCAAAGATGATATCTTAGCAAGATAGCTCAGCACATAGTACATCCTATGGATCTCGAGCGTTGGTTCAGCGGCATCAACACAAAGACTGGTCACAGGACTTGTGCGATACGCGCCAGTGGAGAGTCGAATGCCAGCATGATGGACACTATCCAGCGTATGTAACGCTGAAACACGTGCAGAGGAATAAGCGTGACAACCATAGGTGAGCTTAGATAAAATGAGTGCGCGATAAAGGCGCAACAAGGTTGTACGATCAGTACCCCAACTGGGATGACTTAAAACACGCAATAAATTCAGAGCTCTCGTACAGGAAATTTTAATTTGGCGAAGGTGACTACGCCAATTTAACTTGGTATCAAAAAATAAACCCAGATATCGTACCTCCTCGACGAACTGGAGTTGTCTGTCTCCAAGAAAGAGATCCGGGTCAACGAAACAAGTTCGTTTACGGCAGAAGTGGACACAGACTGTCTTCGTTGGTGAAAAACGAAAACCAGTCTGGTGTGACCAGTCAACAAGACGGTTAAGCGTCAACTGGATCTGCCGGGCGGCGAGGTTGATATTCGCAGATTTACTGACAATCGTCAAGTCGTCGACATATAAAAGACCTTCTACAGGAGGGCGAATACAAGCCATAACACTATTCACTGCAATACCGAACAGTGTTACGCTCAGCACACTCCCTTGAGGTACGCCATTCTCCTGTAAATAACGCTCTGAGAAACGATCACCAACACGCACACGAAAATAGCGATCACTAAGAAAATTTGATATAAAATGGGCCATGTGGCCCCGAATGCCCCAATCATGAAGCTGGCGTAGTATCCCATATCTCCAGGTGGTATCATAGGCCTTCTCTAAATCGAAGAACACAGTAAGAACGTGTTCATTCCGGAGAAATGCATTCTGAACAATAGACTCTAACCTGACAAGATGGTCGACAGTTGAGCGATATTGGCGAAACCCACACTGATCATTAGAAAGCAAGTTGTTATGCTCCAAGTACCACATTAGGCGGCGGTTTATCATTCTCTCAAATAGCTTGCATACGCAGCTAGTGAGAGCAATGGGCCGGTAACTTGTGGGGTTAAGTTTATCTTTGTCAGGTTTCAGAATGGGAATGACAACAGCTTCTCGCCAACTAGGAGGGAAGCTATCAGTCCTCCAGATCTGATTGTAGAGATTTAGTAAGAAGACCTTTCCTTGGGAGGGAAGGTGTCGCAGCATTTCATAATGAATATCATCCAGTCCAGGGGATGTGTTTCTAACATCCCGCAAGGCAGTTTCAAGTTCCCACTCCGTGAAAGAGACATTATGGCATTCAAAATTATTCGAGGGGAAGCGTAGAGGTATTATCTCTGCCAGTCGTTTAAGGTTGACAAAATTAGCACTATAGTGCTGGGAGCTGGATATTGCTGTGAAGGCTGCTCCAAGAAGATTAGCTATCTCTTCTGGGTCAGTATGCAAGACATTGTTCTGCTTCAGAGCAGTCAATGGCTCGGAGCGACAGTTGCCTTGCAAACGTCTGACCCGTTCCCACACGTCTCGGATTGGCGTTTGTGAATTGATGGAAGATACGTATTCACGAAAAGATGTACGCCGAGTTTGTTTCATGAGACGTCGAATATAAGCTTGTGACTGTCGAACTGCATTCAAATTTGCCGCTGTAGGATATCGGTTGAACACACGTAGAGCGCGACTGCGCCGTCGCCGTGCTACCTCGAGCTCATTGTTCCACCAGGGAACAGAACGCCGACGTGGCGTTCGGCCAGACTGTGGGATGGAACATCTGGCAGCTCGTAAAATTTCACGGTTTAAGTACTCAACCGAATCATTCAGGGGCAAATCTCCTTGATTAACTAGTTGGACACGAGTGGCGTATTTAGTCCAGTCAGCACGCTTCAGGTGCCAATGCGGTAATTTGCGTGGATAAAGGTTTAAAAACTCTAAAATAACTGGGAAGTGGTCACTACCACATAGATCGTCATGTACACGCCATGCCAGCATGGGTGCAACAACTGCACTGCAGACAGACAGATCTATCGCTGAGTATGTGCCACTTGCCAAACTAAAATGCGTGTTAGCACCAGTATTTAATAATACGAAGTTCGAAGCGTCAATAAACGATTCAACTATTCTACCGCGGACATCTGTACGAACACTACCCCAGATAACATTATATGAATTGAAATCGCCAACTAAAATTATAGGTTGGGGTAACTGCTGCAAGAGATTCTGAAGGTCAAGGAGCGTAAAGTCTTGTTTCCTTGTGATATATAAATTCAGGATTGTAACATGCTGCTCAAGGTGGACGCGAGCAGCAACCACCTGTAGGTTCGTAGCAATGTGGACAGGTGTTGAATACAGTGTGTCAACAACACCAATTGCAACACCGCCACATGCGCGACCATCCGTGGGAAAATCTGTGCGATAGAGTGTATAGTCCTTCAATATCACAGATTCAGTTGTTTTAAACTTGGTTTCCTGAAAGCAAACAACAACAGGGGAAAGATCTGATAACAAGACTTGCAGTTCTTCATAGTGGGAATGAAATCCGTTAAGATTCCATTGGAGCAGAGCCATTGGGATGAAGATCAATAAAAGTGTTACCTTTTAAGGCGAGGTTTATTAAATTTCCCTCCCTTTCCGACTACAGTATACTCCGAGTCCATCAGATCGTCCTCAATCAGATCAGATTTGAGGGATGAACTCGGCGCAGTATGGGCAGATGGACAATTCTGATGTGCTAGCTGAGTAGCCAGAACAGTAGTTAGACGTTTGATGCTCGTCGCTAGTGGTGACATTCGACCAGTTCGTGTGACTTTACTGGCACGAACAGTAGAGACAGCCCGTGGAGTCCTAGAAGACTGCACAGGAGACATGTGTCTCTGAGGATGCATCGGTAAAACCTGATAAGTCTGTGAGGCTTGGCGATTTCTTGGTGATTTATCAGGTTGAGGTCTCTCAGTCTGAGTTGACACATCAACTGTCTGGGTGGCAACCGAGACAGTTTTAACTTGTAGTCTAGCAGCTACAGTGGAAAACGCACCAGATGGAAGGGTGCGTTGAGACTCTCGTACTCGACGTTTTGCATCACCAGCAGAAATTTTCTCTATCACCATGAGCTCGCGAATTCGTTTTTCCTCTTTGAATACCGAACAGTCACGCGACCAGGCCGTATGCTCACCCTTGCAGTTAACACACTGATGTTTCAGTGACGTGCAAGGATCTGCACCATGGCTACTGGTACCGCATATTGCACAAA
>JAGDQP010046335.1:0-15334 GCA_022664845.1 Lepisma saccharinum
TTTTTATTTTCCTGGCAGTTTATCACAAATAAAGAAGGGAGAATTGAAATATGAACATCTTGTTCCATGTTATTGATAGCGACTTAATATATCCTGCTTCTAGCATTAAACCGACAAATAACATATCAAAACAACGCATTTTATGTCTCCAGTTGTATCAGCCATAATACTGATTATTTTTTAAACTAGCTTTCACACGAGACAAATTGCATACCTCTTGCCGGTGAAAACACGCCCTTTCATACTCTTAAAAAATAATCTGATTCTTTCAAAAAAGAAAAAGAAAATTAATATGTTTTACACACGGCTTAAAAAACATAGTTTAAAACAAAATGTATAAAACAATCGCCTCTGTTTAAAAATTTTGTTTTAAATATTCTAACCCTGAGCAAAATACACTACTGAGGTCATGAAAGTCGAAAACATGGCTAGAAAAAGGCGTTACGCTCCACCAAGAATGCAAACTGAAATTAATTGAAATAGTGAATAAATTGTTTAAAAAAATACTTTTTAGTGACTTTTTCTAAGTAAACAAGGCGGGAAAATGTTCATATAAGCTGCCGCCAGGTTTCAGCAGCGTGCATCCTATTTAAATGATCAATGTTTCGTTTGAAAAATTGCAGCAAGACATTTGGAAGGACTCCTAACACCTTCCAAGCCCTAGTAGTTCAAAAGTTGAAAATTCCCCCACCCTCTGCTATCTGGATGCATGAAGCGGCTTTGAGCTCGTGTTGCCGAAATTTTTCCAACGACACTTGAATCACCTTCCTAACTTCAGTAATTCCAAAGTTGAAATACCCCCCCCCCCCCGAAACTCGAGAACAGTCCCTGCAATCTGGATGAATCATACGGGTTTGAACTTCTCTTGCCGAGACCTTTCCAACGACACCTCAACCATCTTTCTAGCTTTAGTATTTCCGGAGTTCGAAGTTGTCGACAGCAGCTGCTTTCCTATTTAATATTCCCAACCAAGACAAGACCGGTTCAGATTGCAGCTGTAATGTTCTATTTGTTGCACTATTGTACTAATTTGCTTTTAAGCGTGTACAAAATTACTTGGTCTAAAGAGAAAATGTCTAAACACTGCTGCCAACAACATTCACCTTGTGAAAATGAAGATAGGGAAGCTCTAATTAGGAAATAAGAATGTTCGATACAGTCAGCAGGTCAAACCTCTATGAAGTGCTATCGAACGCTTATTACTTTTATTAGGATTCGATGCTCTTGTTGTAATGGAATCTTAAAGCACGTTCAACAGCTAAATGTAACCTATGGTTTTAGTACAATATTTCTTCCTTTGGTGAAGTACAATTATGTCGACTAGATAAAATGTTGTCTACACGACCCGACCAAACGAAGACTTACTAAATTATTAGGTCTGGTGAAAGAACCTGAACAACATGGTGTTCAGTCTATTAATAGTTTTACTTTATTAAAAGAACGTTTATAAATAATTTCACGAAATACTTACTACTCACAGGAAATAAGAAATAATTGTACGATGAAAAAGATTTATATATTTGCACTAAAGGGGATATCTAGGTGAACTTACTGCAAGCACCTTTCGCAAAAATCTCGTACATTAATTTCTCTAGAAATACATGGAACAGACAAATACGCTGCTGCACATTTTCTACGCTATACTTTTCCTACGACACGCACTGCAAAACTACTACAGAATTTTCATTCACAACAGTTACAACGTTACTGAATATTGGAAATAACAAACGTGCATCACACAAGATAAATATAAATTTTCGTCCTAAAATTACCTTGTTATTGCAGAAGCGTACATTAATCTTAAATCATGTTCTCGATACAATGGCAATTCACCCGATGAAATTTGTTTCCACATTTGGCGATCTTGGATTGTGACTTGAAATAAATGTAACGTACATTCTGCACCTGAGGTTAAATGTGGGCACCTGTTAAAAAAAAAAGAAAATATGTTACAAATACTTTACTGAACTTAATAATAATGATCAATCAAATTATATTTTAATCACAAACACTTAAGTAATCAAATCAGTCGGGCAAAATTCAGCAACCGTATGGTTACAGAGAACCGCAAGGCATTATACTCATTTGAGATATTATATTCATCCTTGTATATGCAAAGACACCTTAGGCCTAGTGAAAGACTAGCTGTATTAACACACTGTATGACCAACTTGAGGATGCACCTTTGGATGTATACTTTTCTGCTCCATTTAACATGTAGAGAGAAATTTATTGAGAACATGATCAAGTTCTTATGATCACACTTTTGAAAATATGTTCCTTTTCCTATAACGATCATAGACAGAAACTGATAAGATCTGCTGTTGTATAAGAATTCCCAGTCATAGTTCTACATGACTAGTGCACGAGATTGTTTTCTCAGTACGCATTAAGTTAAGTACACTTCCTTACCTATAAAAACATACCTACTCTGGACTGAAGAAGAAAGCATTTACAACTGACTGTTTTCTTCCGTCACTGCTATCTTGCACTATTTTACTACCAGTATGGACACGCATTGCTGTTCTCGCTGTATGGTCAATTCATGTGGGAACCAGTTTTTATCCAGTTGAATGGTGCGACCCACATACGGCCTGATAATGTTAAGTCCATTTTGTTTACAACGCTGGACTATCAATGACAAACTATTTGACGTCGGGACGTACAACAAAGTAATTTTACCACAACTCCAGAATTTCTGACGCCACTAATGATTATCTCGTGCTTGTGACTGTACCTTCAGATACTCGAGACTCACACGGACACATTCCACACAAACGCAATGGGCTGGGTTATCAACATATAAGACGGAAACTGTTCAAAATCGTTCAAAGCTATTTCGGGTGATCCTCCTTATTGAAACGAAATGTTAGTGAGTCATAATGATTTACAATGTACCTTGTTTGACAATTACAAGAGACAATAAATGAGATGAGTCACTGTGAGTACAACCTATGATTCTCTCAAAACTTTTTGAAAATACTTTTATAATTTACATGATTTTCAAAAATGACGTTGCTCTGACCCATGTTCACTACAAAAACCACCACTGAGTAAAAATCAAGGTTGAAAAAACTCAGGTTCACGTAGTTATATCAAAAAGTTCAGATTAACTGACTGCAATACAATTACCTACTTCTGAAACTACTCGTTCCAAAATCACTATGGAATCACACCAATCATCTTCTCTTTTTCTCTATCTTCTTTCCATATCTATCTCTCAATTGGTAATTTCCTCAAAACCTTAATAGTGACAGTAACACAGAAGAAAACATCAATCACCAAAAGGATGGCTGCTTATCAGCACTTGAATTTAGCCTTAAACAAAAACATTGGCGTAACAGGCCTATAGGCCCTGAGCCTGCCCCAACGCCATCTGTTCATGTTTGGTGGAACTACATCCACCTGAGTAACGGCTGTGTGGTCAGCATTGCGCGTACCTAACCACGAACATGTATATCAGGGGCTTACCAGACCGAGTGTGGCCGTCACGTCTTTATTCACGTGACTCCCCAATTTGCCTCACGATGCTGGGTGGACGCCGAAAAGTGGGACTCCAGCCGGGAATTGAACCCGGGACCACGCGGACATGAGTCCAACGCTCTAACCACTAGACTGTGGAGCTACTACTGAATTTAGCCTTAACACAATAAAAATTTCCCTAGTAAATTTCTTAATACATCAAAATGTAACCAAAGATCTGCGAACTCCAAAAGTAGAGTTTTGTCTGATTTAATACTTTCTTTGAGTGTGTGCCTTTATACACGAATTTCGTACACAGTTTTCGAGCGAGGTTTTTTTTCTCTTCAAATATGTTACAGGTGACATCTAGACGTATGTCAGACATAAGTATTGCAACGATGCACTACCATTAAAATCTGAACTTCCATCCTTTAGCCACAGATAGAAACGGGGAAAAGGAAACAAAAGAAAAGTAAGCAACGAGGAAAATGTAGCTATGTAAAAAAAAATCAAGTGCTAAGAACGCCATTTAATGAACTTAAGAGAAACTGAAGGTCAGACTGAAAGACCATAAGAACGATGTGAGACTAAAAAGGTAAAGAAATGAGGCGCGAAAAGAAAATCATGAGTTTATGAGAGCAAACTAAATTATCTCTCACGTAACTAAAATAAGTATTTCTTTCTGTGGAGCGATGCAAAAAAAGAGTTCATTAAATGTTACGTTTGGAGTATTACATGAAGCCAAAAAATGGACTGACGAAAACGTGAAGAAGGAAAATTTGAAACCTTCGAAGTGAGGGCTTGAAGAAGAATGGAAATAAGCTGGACAAAGGAGATGCGTACTGAGAAACTGCGAGAGACTGAAGGATATAAACTGGTTACGACATTGGCTGCGCAGATATTGAACACTAAAGCATGTAATAGAAAGTATGGTGAGTGTAAAAAGGAAGAAGGATCCAACCCTCCTTGAGTACGATAAGAAAAGCGAAAGTTTGAAACGAATGGCCAGGGATTAACGTTCCTTTCAGAACCTGCCACTTTCGGTTGAACACTAATCGAACCCTGCTAATGATGAAAATGAAATGTAATAAAGAAACGTTTTGTAACGTTCCACGTGTTACAACACATGTAAACAAACTACAGTACTACTCATAACGTAAACAAAAGCGTGTGTACAATAAATGTCGTAATAAGTATGTAAACACCAACCAGACGACAACTGAAGATGGCGATGGCATCGTAGAAGATGGAGTTGGCGTCGCAGAAGGAGGGACTAAGTGAACCACACCCGAACCCAGGACTATAAAAATCCACAGCTCAAAGCATCAGGCATCACTCTCGCCCGGGTGGTCATTCCTCTCCCTCTAACCGTTCTCAGTTGCTTGAACTGGAACACACTCCTTATCCTCCGGTGCTTGACCAGGTATAATCCTCTTATCAGTCTCTGGTGCCTGACCAGGACAAAGCTCCTACCAACCCTTACCTAGACACACAGGTCCGCCCTCGACTCGCTTGGAGACGGAGAAATTCCATCGCATCTACTAGTCCGAGGTAGTGCAAACTCCTATCCCGTATCTCCCTCATTCGAGGCGAGAACCGATCACAACAAAGTGGAAACTATTAGTTATGTTATAACTAAAATTTAAACTCTTGTAAATAGCATTAGTTCCGGACGATCCTTTTAGTAACTTTGTAAGAACTTGTACACAATTTTATAATAAAATGGTTGTGGGCTAAAATCACCAAGACTCGTGTATCTATTGACTCTACCTGTAAGACTGTTTATTAGCAGTTCCAAAAAGAACATTGCGGTATAATTCAGCTGAAATTATAATTTTATTATAACGTTGTTTAATTGTTTATCGGGGATATAGACAGTACAGAAAAATTCCAAATGATGTCCCCCGATACAATATCAATATGATTGTGAATACATACATAAAAATTACAATATTGACATGATAGTGATTACATATAAGTTTACAAACATCTAAAAAGTAGAAAAAATATATTATATAAAGCATAACAAAAGAAAACATAGTAGTAATACTTGAGGAAAGAAAAAGAAACAAGGAAATATGTAATACTCATGTAATTTTCCTGTGGTTGATTACATTGATTTTGATCCCAAACATTTTGTTTATTAACAATATTCTTAAATTGCTTCCAAATCAATTTAACCCTCTAATGTAATTCTTATTCCTTTGATCAAATTACGTATTTTGTGTCTATAAATATCTATCTTGTCATATATTTTATTGACAACATTGGCACTAATCTGGATTGGGGACAATTCATATTATTAACAGGAGCAGTTGTCAGTAATGTAGCATTTATTGCCCAATGATATAAAACTGAGTCATTAATATGTCACTTGACAGTGAATAAGAAATGCTGTTTTGACTCATATGGTCTACAGCTGTTTGTCTCGGAGCAGTTTGGTCAGTCTCACTTTACAAGCTGTGCAGTCCTCATGTAAAGAGTGTTAACTAAGATGAATCTATCCATACAAAATGTAGCTAAGAAACAAAAATATAATGGTAATCGCAAACTTATATAAAACTGCACACTGCGTGGCTTAGAGGACTCAATACACGGAGAAAAATGTCAATCGAAGGTACATCAGAACATCATTCACCATATTCATAGTTAATGATTCATGTCCTGTGTATTGCTGTACTTACTAGAATCTATTTATTAACAAATATGTTGTGCTGCTCTGATAATATTTATAAATTTCTACGCTTGCTACTTCTACATGTGCGGACTGTCAAACTTATGCTTCTATACCAAACCCACAGCGTATTAAAAGTCATTATAGTACATAAAAATAAAAAACTTATCCTCTCATACTTACCTGGCTTTCCAAACTAAGAGCTTCTCATACCCTTTGACTTGCTCATCAGGATCATCTGAATATATCTGCTCATACACATTCTTCCATTCCTCTCTAAAAATAAAGAAAAATGATAGATCACACAACCTTTTCAATTACACTCTAGTATCCACAGAAATGAAGTAGTTATTTTTCTGATATATATATATATACATCTTTGTAGACGATCCGTTTTATACAGTAAAAATATTTGTCACATAAGCAATATCTGAAATACGGGAGAGTAACTACATGGAATGTTTTCCATTCCCTTTTTGATAAAACACGCTCTTCAACCACGGGTATGAGGTCTTACACTGAAAACTTACAAAACAAACAAATTAGCTAACTTATTCCTTCAGGTATAGCTCAATTGGAAGAGCGTTAGCTTCGTTACCTTGGTTCCAACCCTGAGGCTTCTGCTTTCACACCAGGATAAGGCAGAAACGAATAATATTTGGTATATGGAAAGGTAGCCATATTGAAGTCCGTTTCTTGTTGATTTTGCAGTCTTCATTAAAGAACGGATATTGCGAAACAAACGGATCGGCACAAATGACATGCATAACGTGTATGTTGCTGATTCTCCATGCTTAAGTTTGCACAAATAATGTTGTGCGAATTCGCTCTAATATAACTTGTGGCTGCTAAGGTGAATTCAAATTAATAAAGAAACTATATGTTAAGTTCAGCGTATGTAGCTGCTAGGCAGTAGTTACTAACAGACGGGTTCATGGTTGTCGGAAAGGATAGAGATGTACGTCTGTTCCCATCTCTTTCTAACTGTTGCAGGTAAGTCAGGGTTAAAAATTTTCAGGATGCTGACTCGAGAGGTTTCGTCAAAGTCGCAGCCGTGATAAGAAGTGTGTTCAGGTATGGGAGGAGGGTGCGGAAGTTGTGATTTGGAGGAGTAGCCATGGTGGTTAATGAGGATTGTTAGAGATGTTTGCGTTTCTCCAACGTAGAAGGCGGAAGTTAGGTTACAGAATAGAAGACAAATGAGGCTGGAAGATACACAACTACCGTAGTGTCGGAAAGAATACGTCTTGTGAGTGACAGGATCTTCGAAGGTCAGGTTCTGTAGCGGGGTATATTCCAACTCTAACCAGCCTCCCTGCGAAGCTCTCTCCGCTCCTAATCTTCTTAACCAGTACCACAAAGGCCTTCACGTCCTCTGAAAGCTCCTCAAACTGGCGCACCCCATACACACTGCGTCACCTGAAACTGAGTTTTTTCCCGTCGTGCCCCAAAATAGTATACCGCAGACGTTCGAATCTCAACACAATTCTCACCAGAACTGGATAATCACGCCCCTCCTGTAAACCTGGGAAGTACAATAGACCCCACTGCAGAACCTGTCCTATTTTTGATCCCAGTATGACCTTCGAATATTCTGTCACTCACAAAACGTCCTCTTTCCAACACTCTGGCAGCTGCAGATCTCCCAACCTCATTTATCTTCTATTCTGTAACCTATCTTCCGCCTCCTACGTTGGAGAAACCCAAACATCTCTAACAATCCGCAATAACAACCATCGCTCCTCCTCCAAATCACAACTTCCGCATCTTCCCATACCTGAACACACTTATCATGGCTGCACCTTTGATGAAACCTTTCGAGTCAGCATCCTGAAAATTCTGTCACAGTTAGAAAGAAATTGGAGCAGACGTGCATCTCTATACTTTTCACCAACCATGAACCCGCCCTCAAGTGCATGTAACACCCTGCCGCGAAGTTTCTTCTCCAATTATCTTCTTTCTTCCGTCTCTAATTGCACTTTAATTTGTTTTCCTATATTATTTCTTTATTCTCCTCTTTTTCCCTTCATCTTTACCATTATTTCTCTTCTCCTCTGAATCTTTACCCTCTTATTCCTTTAAGGAAGCTCCTTACCTACACCTAGTAACCTAAGCACTTCCTTCTCTATTTGGTGTTTTCTTCGACCCATCTAGTCATTTTACCGCCTCCATAACCTGGCCACATTGTTACCCACCATCAGTTAGCAACATGGCATCTCCTTAACACAAGTCTGCTCTGTCCATTTTCTCTCTTACCATGTGAAAACGCTTTTGCGAAACGTTTCCGCTTTTCTATTTCGTTTGTGAATTTCGTTCACGCCTGTCTTGGCATTCTATAACGTAGTTCTCTACCATAAATATATATATATATATAGATATTTAATTATATATTCATATATAATTATGGCTTACAGAACTCGCAAGTTCATCGCCGCAGTAACAAACGTTTTCCATAGGATTCTAGGCTGAGCAAGATCAAGCCAGATTTCATCACAAACACCTACTTCACAAGATCCCTTCTAATATTATCCTCCAAACATCCTGTAAATATATATGACAGAGCATCCTGTTGGTCTAGTTATTACCGTCGCAGACTGCTGATCGTGGGGTCCCGGGTTCAATTCTCCCCTCTGCCAAGGGATTTTTTTTTTCAATGAGAGAAGATCTGAAACGGTGCCCACCCAGCATCGTGATGTAATTGAGGAGCTGCTGTGAATAAAAGAGAGTAGCGATTACAGTCGAGAGCTTCGGCTCTCCTCCCCGAACACATCTGGTTGCTTTTCCGGAAGAGTTTCCTGGCTATAGGATCATAAAACGTAGCATTCTGAGTCGATTCCAGTGATCCATGGCACAAGCAGCTGATTTACAGTGTTAACTCTAATTCATTCCTAGCAGTGACTTGAACAAATCCTGTGGACTTTTAACGATTTCAAATCCGTTCATTTAAAACCTCATTACTGAACCTTTCCGACTTAATGGTAAAGTCTTCAGTAGACCCTGAGCTCTTACATTTGCCATTTGCTTATATGGAATTGAACTTAAGGACTACTATGTGATATAAAATCAAGGGATCAATGTGAGAGCAAAATGTACAAGTACAAGCAAAATGTACAAATGCCCTTGCACTACATTACTCTAGATTTTACAACGCATTATGCATTCTACACATGCATAAGCATTTTAAGTAGGCCAATATTCAAGCCTCTAGTCAAAGTTCTAGAACACTAGCCCGCATTCGTGAACTGAATTGAATTTTAATGGCCTTTAGGAAACTTTGGCTCAGAGCGTATAGACTATAATGTGAGAATTGATGGAATGAAGCAAGTGCAAGGAAACGGGAGAACCCCAAGAAAACCCACGCATACGGAATTTGTCCACAACAAAGCCCACATGGCATAAGCTGGGATCGAACTGACGACTCCAAGCACCAGAAGTGAGCGCTCTACCACCGAGTCCCCCGCCCCACTTCCGGTTACGTGTATTAGTTACCAAAAATACGGAAACGCCATTTGTTTCATTTGACATTTAATGTTTTCCCGGTGTATAAGAATATGTGGGCCAGCAATCTAGAACTGTCGTAAAGCGCGGCATAACACAAGTACCGGTAGCTAATATAAAGTATCATTCATCCTACTATATAGTGTGTAATGATTTAGGGGGAACTGGTACTCGTACTAGAGCCATTTATTTCCCTTTCAATTTATCCGTATTCGTAACACAATTAATACTGCCAAAATTGAAAACTGTCTTCACAAAATGCATGACACAACACGATTCATATATTAAATATTTGGAGATATTTCGTCTATAACTCTATAAACTTACTTGGAAAACCATGGAACAACTTTCTTTACCATTTGCATCTTTTCCAACTATACATAAACACAAAATTATTTTACCAAGAACTACGAAAACCTCCACCATGCGTTTCTCACATGCTACACAGGCTGAAGGCGCACCTTGTATGTCATTTGTTAAAAGTTGTGAAGATAAGTTTCGAAGGTGGCGCAGAAATCGCTTTGTTTTGTTGTTAAACGTGTGCGCCTGTGCATTTACGATGTCACCAGGCGCATCTTGGATGAAATCGCGAGGAATAAAATCCACTCAAGTGAATTCGGAATTACAACCAAATACAGAAGACTCAGGAGATGATGCGGTATATTGTTTTATTTAAAATTTTACTTTATTAAGTGCTGAATTACATTTCTTTCAAGGCTTGGTTTCGGCGTGGTGTACTCATCATGCGTGAAAGACGCTTCTTTTTGGGATAATTAAAAGTTGAACTTGAATCGTTTTCTTACGTTAGTTCAATTGAAAATTATAACATGTTTGTGTGTAATTTTGTTATCTGTATTCTCTGCGATATGCTAAGTCTATAGCACTACAGACATTGAATCAAAAAGAACGATCCTGATTAAATATGTTTAAATCCAGTATTAGTATAGGCTACCCTTCCCGACAGTAATTTCATGCTAGAATTTCTTCGGGTTTGGGTCCTATGACTTTCGTATAATTCTAGCCTGTTTGGGCATAACATAGTAGGGCGATATGTTCTGTCACTGTGATGGAGGTGCGTAACCTGCGAGACCTGCTTCAAATTTTAGTAGTTGGTTCGTCGTCCCGCGAACACCATTCGATGTCCTAGGTCTATCTATCCGTATCTATGGCTAAATTAACCGTTTTTGTATGTATTATTATTATTATGGTGATTCTGACAGCGAGTTCCGCTATTTACAACTGTTTAAGAGGTATTGAGCATACTAAACATCATATAAAGTGGCGAGCATTTTCAGTACCGTACATTTTATGACGGTAGGGAGAGGATGATACTTTCGGACACGAATTCTGAAGCCAGATCTGTAGACATAAGTATAATTCTCTGTCAGTTTAACACAGGCTTTCAAATTTTAATCATTTTTGATACCGATATAAAGTTGTATGAGAATTTAGATTTTTGGGATCAGCTCCAGTTCCGTAGTTAGTGGCCACTCGAGCGTCGCGTTTATATTGCTTGATTCAAGACTCTTTAATTCTTATAGGTTCTAATTCCGTTTCATGTTCCTCCTAGTGAGTAATCCCTGACCCCCTCCGCGCCATTATTCTTCTCGCGACACTCAAGCTCACCAATATTGGTGCGCGCGAAATTCCCATATCATGTACAGTATTGACAGTATTTTATCTCATTGACACAAATACACAGTCATGCCGAGCTAGATCGTGTTAGTTGAGGTTGTTCCCTTTTTCGTACCTACAACCACCTTAATAAGTAATGGCATCGTAAACGTACTAGGGCTTACCTTCATTATATATACGGTTTATACAACTCTCGTGCAGCAAATAGGAAAGTGGACGATATTGGCATCATAATATGCAAGGTGTGTCAGAAATTATGTTTGTGACTAATGTTTATTTATTTATTGTGAGTAAGTATACTTTACTTTTGGGGCGCACAAAATTTTAAATTTACAGATAATGTTTCCAACTTGTGTGGAAGTTTCGAATGATGGAAGTATGAAATGAGAGGTGAAAGTACGTTGGACTATTTAGCAGCTTGAACCTTCAGACCGAGCACATGATTTGAGTGTTAAAGACGTGGGCTGCTCTCGGGTTTTGCGGGAAACAGCGTATGCTTCTATATTTATATTATTTGGGTTTTCCAAGCTCATAATACATTTTCATCGTTGCTGTCAAGGAGATATAATTCCCGGAAAAGTTATTTTTTCTTTAAAAGTCACGTTACTGTTTCATACAAAGTGAATGCAAATGTGCTGCAATGACAGATACCCAACAGATGGAAGGAAAATAGTTGTTGCTCTCTGTTTGGTTAGCTTGAAATTAGAATGGAAAACCTCACGATTTTTTGTTGTATGTTTACACAAATATTGTTAAATTCTTACTTCCTGGGCTTGCATTATTATTTCAACTATAGATTGCGAATATGATAAGAATAAAGGAAATTTTCATTTTCGCGCTTTACGATTTCGTCTAAATTTAAGTGGATACAGAACAAATATCGCTTTTCCGTATAATACACTTTTACCAAAGATGCCATTTGAGGTTTGGTCATGAATGAGATCTTCCACGCAGCTTTCTCGGACGGATTAATACTTGTGATAAACAGCTTCGTGAGTGATACGATATTCACGTTTATTTTTTAGTTCATCAAGATTGAAGTATACTGGAATGTATAGTTGAACCAGGAGCCACTAATCTTTCGAGTAGCGCTGCTTTTATTGTCCAGTTTCGATTGTTAGCAGTATGATGATGGTTTCACTATCAGTCATCTAAAGCACCAATTCAATGTTCCTTCAGCACTCGTCGTTTGTGATTCTTTCTGGTGAGCAAGTGCTTCTTATCAATCTCTACGATTCAACCTGGTCGTCCAAGTTCCCTTGTCTCTGAATTCTTCTTATTACATTATATTCCATTACTTCTACCATAAAATAGATCCTGTCAGTAATGATGGCCTGTCGACGCGCAAAGATCTCTTGCTGTACAATCTTAATGGGATCACAAGAAAAGGAATGATATAAAGGATAAACGGGATTTCTCAAAGAGGTTATTTGCCAAGGAATTTACACGTAACCGCTGAGTGCCAAGAAACCAGCGATAGGACCATTCCAATCATCTCTTATGCTCTTGAATGTTTCTTCTTTGAGACGCTTCTCTTCTGTTCGAACTCGTCTACTTCACTTGCAGCTAAGTTGGGTAGTCTTGGGTACCTTAAAATCCTCAAAGAGCGACTTGTTCCGTTAGAAATCTAAGATGGACTCCCGGATCGGTGGGTGGATCCGTCCCATCACCTCGTGAAGATATAGTCCCAAACTAATACGTCTTGCAAGTGAACCCCATCACGGGTGTTATATTTTTTTTTTTTTTTTTTTACTAATTCGTATATTCTTCACCTGTCATTTGATTTGTCATGATTACAGTTGAAATGTTTGGCGAAGAATTTATACGGAAAGCTCTGGTTGTTGTATATTTAGTTCAAAACGGACATTAATGTAACGTAAGAAAAATTACGTTTGTTCTGTACTTGTCATATTCGCAATCTATATTTTTAATAATAATATATAGCCGGTCTGCGGCGGTAGTCCATCGACTGGAAGGTCCCGGCAGGGGCATGGGTGTGGATTTTAACTGGCTGTAAATGGGCGAATCATGACGGGCCAAAGTCCAAAGTTACTAGACTGGCCCATATAAAAATAAAGTTTTAATAATAATATAAATTATAACAGAAATATTGTTTGTATAAATTCGCGAGAATTTTCCTTTCTAATTTAAGCAAAAACTACCTTGCTCCTATTTGTTGGGTATCTGTCACTGGAGCACATCAGCGTTCATTTCGTATGCAACAGTAATATAACTTTTAAAGACAAAATAACTTCTCCAAGAATTATTTTTCTTGATACCAAACATGTGTTGTTCTCCCCTCGGAAAACCCAAATAATATAAATATTCCAGCAAAACCCGAATACAGCCGCGCCGACGATGTACATCGCGTCCAGGGTTGAAGAAAAATCACGATTTTTAAAAATATTTTTGTTAGTTTTATTTAAGTCGATTTTTTTATTTAAATCAATTTTTTTTCCCCCAAAGTTGAAATGGAGGAAACTTCCGATTTTTTCTGTACATCAAGCCTCTGTAGGTATAGATACAATTGATATCAGAATAATATATCAATAATTGTATCTGTACCTACAGAGGCTTGATGTACAGAAAAATCGGAAGTTGCCTCCATTTCAACTTTGGAAATTATTTCTTCCGTGTGAGATGTTCACCACTATGAGACACAGGAAAGTCCAAGCACAACTAGAAGTTATGTGTGTGATTGGGAAGCGGGTCGACTGGGTGGCGCATTGGGACGGTAACCCGAAGGTCCCGAGTTCGATCCCCGGTCCAGTCACATACTTTTCACTTTTTATTTTTTTTATTTAAATAACTTGCGGCACTGAAAAAGCTATTAAGTTAGTTTTTCCTTTTCAAGTACCTTAACCAGTAAGAACTAAAGTGAAATTCACAAATATATGATGTTCGGTACGGAAAGTAGGTAGTTACAACGAACTTGTAATAATTTTGGAAAGGAAGGAAAATATAGCGTTAATTACTTATGGCAAATTTTACAAAGGAAAGTTAACATTTAGGAAACTTTAACGTTTTTTTCGTCAATACACGATAAGTGAAGTAGTTTCAGAGGTTTATACGCCGTAATTAAGTTCGAAAAAGAAACCATTCACAATGTTTCTACGTATCAGCTTTCCTTCTAAAATTTCTTCCTTTCTTCGTAAATAATTGCAAATGTTATAATCGTAACTGACTATTTTCTCCAGGCTATATTTTACTAACTAAATATTCTAGAATTTTAATTTAAGATAAATTTTAGTTCATTTCACTTAGTTTTCAGCATTGAAAATAGTGTTATCAGTTTGGGGACACCCTTTGACAATATGGCATAAGGATGAGAGTTATTTTGGAGCCGCGGTCGCTCAGTGGTATAGCAGACCAGAGGTCTGCTGTGTCCCCGATTCGATCCCGGCTCATGCCATTGGGGCTTCGTGGTAAACAAAAACCGTGTACGTGGGTTTTCTCAGGGTTCTCTCGTTTCCTCCCATTTTCTTCATTCCACCAGTTCTCCCATCAACATCCATTCGGTCTGATCCAAAGTTGTCTAAAGGCCTTAGATAAAATTTAATTCAATGAGAGCTTTTTAATACAGTCAAACCAATAGTGAATATGCAGCTTTACATTTTCATCCTACAGCATAGCATACACATAGGTAGGTTTTATATATACGGTACTTCGATTGAGTATAAATTGCTTTTGAGTAATTTGTGAAGAAATCAAATAATTTGATACATACATTTGTAGGCATGATCTGATACTTTGTTTCCTTGTTTAAAATCTCTGGAAAACCTACATTTTAATTAGTACATACATATTTTTGAAATGCTCTATAATGACTTAAAGAAATAATATGTGCTTGGTATATGCTTTTTTAATTGATAAAATAAACGTTGTTTGTTTTTTTTGCAAGAAGCAAAATGTTATAAATTAATGACCTGGAAAAAACCTGAAATTTGAAAATTAATATTCAGTAGACACCCTGCAGATGCAAATCTTTCCACGAGTTTCTGGCGAATGGGTGGCATGCAATTCTTAATAATGTAATGGCAAGTGATGTCTTCAAAGTGTTCTCTG
>JAGDQP010046336.1:3378-15333 GCA_022664845.1 Lepisma saccharinum
CCAAGTCGTGAAAACCGTAGGCAAGTAAGATTTCGACCTTGTAACAGGGCCATCTGGATGTCGGCTGATGGCAAAAACGAAACCCGAAACTGTATCCCCGCTTCTTAAGAAGGATTTATAAACTGTACCGAGTGTTTGTTCGGAAGTGGTATCTTGAGAGCCTGAAAACATATTGATGTCCCTAGTAATTATAATGGGATGATTTTTATAGCGTAATATGATTTGTGTCAAATCAAAGAAACATTTTGTCGCTTGTAAAGATAATCCGTACCACTTTTCGCATATACACCTATTATTAGTGTTTGTTCCAAAATAAATGATTTCTCCACTGGGATGACAGACCTTGTTTTTAGACATATGTCTCCTCTGCTATAAATTCCCGTGCCTCGAGATTCTGTGGGCAAAAGTTGTTGGTAAATTCCTAGACTGTGGAAGAATTTTTATATGCAATGGTTTATGTAGCAATGAGAAGGTCAATATTGTTAAAACGTAACTGATTTTCTAAATACGACCATTTACTTTTTGCAGTGACTGCTGCTATGTTAAACGCGCCAATTCCATAAGTTTGTATGTTAGTAAACAAAACAAGGGCTATTAAGCCTAATCCACACATAATTTGGAAAGGCCTCATACTGTAACGTCCCTTGAAAAGACTTTTTCGTAACGCAACGAAGCTCAAAATAAATTAGACATGGGAATTTACATATATACCATAACTATAAACAGGGCTGGAATGGTAAGATTTTTGGGGGGTACACGCTGCTCAATAAAAATCTGGATTTGGGAACACGTTCCTTTATATTTATGCACTGAGGTGGGTACACGCTGTGATTTATACTATTAGGTGGGTACACGGCGTGTACCCGCGTATACCCTCCATTCCACCCCTGACTATAAATATATACATAAACATACAATATAAACAAATTTTATCAGATTTGGTACTATAAAACATTGAATGTGATATTGAACTCAGATTAACTACACAATAATTAAATTTGTACTTAAAGTTACAATCACTGATGTTAAAGGCAATGTTTTAAGAGTTCGTGATCAACTGAGTAAGTTAGGATTTTCGTTGTTTCGCTAACATACTTTTACGGTTCTTTTTTCTATTTGTGGTGAACTTGCTTTGTAAGATTGCGGATGCCGCTTGGGAGAAATCGAAGCTGAGATGAGATGTTGTTCTTCTTCCATAGATTTGACTCTATCATCAGAAGGTACTTGGTCTGTATTTGGTGCACTTTCGGCGTATCGCACTGGTTCATATTGTCATGACTGTTTGAGGTCTGAGCGTTTAAGGTTACAAAATATCACTTGAGATTTCATTTGGAGACACATACATGATAGATTCACTAATATTGGGTACCAGTGGAAGATGAGAAGTATCTGAAGCTGTGACACTGGATATAGGAATTGATGTGTCCAAAGAAGAAGGTTTAATTGATGGTTGCTGGAATAAACTATCTTGCCTTATTTCATTAGTAATCATCGAAGTAAGTCGTTTTAGCTTTTTTAGGGCTCGGAAATTCGACACAGATGGTGGTGAACTCCTCAGGTTTGGAAAATCCAAATGAGAAAATAATGGTTCGGTGTGATCCTGAGTAGAAAGATTGTACGGTCTGTAACTTTGCGCACTTCACGTACCAGCTAATGGACAGTTCTGTTCTTTGTGTTGTGTGTTACCACATTTGGTACACCGCACAGGTTGAATGGTGAACAGTTGCACTTTGTACGATACAATTATGATGTACATGGGTAAAGGTGTGTCATTACGCCTAATAGTAATGGTTCTACGCCCTGTGTATGCATTATTGTACATGCATTTTTCACAATATTTGTTAAGTTTAATTTTAACTACCCTTCCAGATTTAGTACAAAAAATGCCGCTAGTTCACTGTTGGGAAAGTTATGAGGAAGGGTAGCCACTGTAACACTCCTGAGATCTTCATATACTTTCGTTATCGGTAAATGATACACTTGATGGTTAAAACGGAATGTAACTTCCTTACCTGAGTGCTTTAACGTGTTTTCCAAAACCTGGTCAGATACTACCTGCACAAAAATCGCGTGATAGTAACAATTAAGTTCTATTTGAATCATCTCTTCCATAGACAAATTCAGTTGTTGGGCTATTTTGATGTAATTCAAGAACGTCCAGATGAGTAGGAATTTGATGACAGTCAATTTCAGTGTAGAATTACGATAATATTTCTGTTTAGTACTCATGATGCAAGGAAAAACTGTGGTATTGTACTATAACACTAAATTTCCAAGTTACAAAGTTTCTAATTAACAAAAGTCCACCTGATTACTCTGAGTCAAATCAAATTGAAAGTTCTATTAGATCAGTGCACACAATTGTGCAAAAACTTGCTGTTCGCCACTAACCACCACTCTCCGTGACAGTCAAACAGCCTTTAGTTACTTGTTAGGACTCCTTATAATACACCAATATTAGGTACTCTCCTCGAAACATCAAACCTAGTCGGAAATAATAACGATAGCGAGCAGGCCCTCGAAGATACACGCCGATCATGATAGTAAATACGGTCGTAAAACAACGATTAAATTGGCGGCGTCCTTTCGGGGATAGTAAAAAGAAAAGAACCGAATCTGACCTTCCTAACTTCCACTAATCGATCCTAACACACTCATAATATAATGAGTGTTTCTGGCAGGAAAAGAGAGAAAGAAAGAGAGAGAGAGAGAGAGAGAGAGAGAAATAGAATCTGACATATTAGAATTCCGACCATATTTACTATTGTGATCCAACAAACTCGCGAGAGTGCTCACTGCTCAGTACTCACATGCCACTTTCCTCTGTCTGTCCCCACTCCATCCTCCCAGTTCACTGTTCAGTATTTTAGTGCAAGTGTTGTTCTTTTGAAGATTGGTTTACCTGTTTTATAATTTGGGGTAAAGCAGTGGCCAAGAAATATTGTCCTGCCCAGTTCAAATGGTAATTTGGTATATTGATAAAATATAGACCTTTTTAATCGCTTAACTATGGTTAATATTGTTAAATGTAACAACTTGCTAAATATATGTGACAAGTACAGTTTTTTTTTGTACTTTTTGTTTATTGTGTGCAAACATTGCACATGAGAAAATATTTTTCTATTAATTTTGACTTGCTACGCCTACAACAGTATCAAGTTTGACTTTTGAACCTTCACGAAGTTTGATGCATTTAAGGTAAGGGTGTTTTAAGTTTGATCTTTCGTGTATAGTAGTTGATACGCTCTCCCAGCGGCCGACCTTTCTGACTATTTTCCAGGGTTTTTCCTTAGTCACACCAGCCAATGCCACCCTGAACATACACTCTAGCCAACACCTTTCGGAACCCTTTCCTCTCCCCTATCCTGGCCTGAGTCTTAGATGCCTAAAGACCATGAGTTCAGATTCGCTGTTCAAAAGGAACTTCCGGTCACTGCGTGTGTCTGGGATTTTTTGATTGATTCTTGTAGTGCTCGACGAGATGAACGCGGTGGTACCAACATTTTTGAAATTGGAGTTGCGCAACAAAAAAACGTGCAGTTATAGTTTTACGTCGCCAGACAACCACTTGATATTTTTCGTTCGGATTTTCACTGTACCTTTCTATTTCACTTCCGAAAGCTAAATTTCTGGGCGCATCGCGGCTTAAACATCCCATACCGGTACTTTTACACTGTATGCACTTCGGGCCATATACGCACGCTTTCGCATGTTTTCAGGATTTTCCCTCATTTACACTTACAATGCTTTGGATATACTTATAGACACTTAAAGCATCTGCACTTACCTTAATAAAAGTAGTGATCAAGGGCATTCGGAGGTTAGGTAAGGTCAGGTGCGGTGTTTTTTTTTTATTGCACACGAGACTCCAGGAGGTTACCACTGTTTCAATGGCCGAACACTGCACTCTGAAGCGGGTTAGAAATCTTTGTTATTTACACGCATTAGGAAATTTAATAAAAGTAGTGACCAAGGGCACTCGGAGGTTAGTTAAGGTCAGGTGAGGTTTTTTTTTTATTGCACACGTGACAACAAGAGGTTACCACTTTTTCCCACTAATTTGCAACCGCAAGGGAGTCGTATTAATGGCGCTGCGATCGGTTTTCATATAGTCTTTTCCTTACAATGGCCGAACCTTGTCCTTTTAAGCGTTTTTCTTTTTCATTTGCTCAGTTTCCCGGGCTTTTAGGCCAATTACCTAAAAGAAAAAATCGGGCGGGTATCTTCATAGCAAATATTTTTTTTTTCCTTTATTTTAATTTTATTTTAAGCGGGTAAGAAACCTTCGTTATTTACATTGATTAGGCACTTTAGACAAGCGGCGCCGCGCCAATTTTACATAAGACACTTTCCTTTACTTACTCACGAACTCCATTTCTCCTGTAAATTTTCCATTTTTTGCGACGTAAAACTATAGCAGCCCCCCCGAGAAAAAAATGCGAAAGTCCGAGATAACATGAGAAGATATGGACCAAAGATTTTTTGGTTTGAGTCTTGGGGTTAAGTTCTGTAATGGGCCTTCAGAAATAGTAAAAATTAGTACTACTACAAGTTTTAATTTAAAACACTATATTAAATTTTATATATTCAACATCCAAAGTGGTTCCTTTCTTCAACTTTCACTTGTTGATTTGACCGTTCTGTTTATGTACAATGAACGAAAATATTCCAGAAGTGAGCAAGCAAAATAAATAAATTAAGTAAAGATTAAAAGAAAAGATCTCCCTTGATACGAGATGGAAAACTGCTGCGAGACGTAATTAGGAGAATCGCTAGCACTGGTTGTCATCTTTCAGATTATCTTGTCTCTCTCCCTAAACTACTTCAGTGCGTTGATGTTATTGCAGCATCCTATTGTAGCGACTATATAATCACAATTGTGCATTTTTGCTTACATGAGATCTTCATTTATAAGTAATTATGCATACTTCGGCTTTTAAAGGTTGTTATCTTCTAGATGTATCTTGTCTCCCTCCCTAAACTTCAGTGCATTGATGTTGTTCCAGCTTCTTATTGTAGCGACTGTACAAACAGATTTGTGCATATTATGCTTTTTTCAGATCTCCCTTCAACTAACTATGTATTTTTCGGTTCCTAAAGGGTCTTCTACATCTCAGATCAATCCATCTGATACAAGATAGAAACCAGTGACGCATAGACAATTCATGGCGACGTACTGTACTCGAAGAACATTCTGGTTCTGTTCGCTCTGGTGTGTTGGTATCCTTTTGTGCGTTTAATAGACGTGTCCAGTTACGAAAGAGAGCTAGCCTCTTCGCCAGAGCGCATTTTAAAAGAAGATTTTTCTCTAGATCAAAGACTATTATCACAGCTGCCCATTGACACAGGTCTTGAATATGGCTTCTCTCTCTGGTGACTTGGTGGATCTTGATAGCTATCCTCATGTCTTCTATCTTCCACTCAATCAGCGTTAATAACGAGACATTGCCGTACTTGAGAACCGTACATCCGACAGAAATCTTCATATTTTGGACAGTTGGGATATTATAGACTCCTCTTCCTTTCGTATCAATTCCATCTACACCAAGGAAATTCTCGGTAAGGCTGAAGTGTAGTTGCAGGTTTTCTGAAAAAACGAATGGAATCAATTGATCCTCAAATTGCGTAGGGTAGAAGGTAGGTAGTATTGTGAGATCTCCCATAAGGTCTAACAATGTTTCTCCTCTTATTGTTAGTAACATATTGATTGACGATCGACAGCGATAAATTATTGAATAGTGTAGTAGGACCATGCGTAGTCTGTGTTTTAGTTGTCTTCTCATTCTTCTCTGTTTTAAATCAACAGTTTCTTCGTTTCTGAGATGCAGGTTAAGTGGTGATTGAGGGTAGATCTGCTGTTTACGTACCTCTCTTGGTACTACTTCCATGTTGAGGGGTGTATTTTTCCTGTTTCTTGTACGATTAAGCACTGTTCTATATCTAGTGTGTAACCACCTTGCACTGCGTTGAAACCATCCTTGTAAACATGTTCGTCGGTGGTGTTCGCGTAATATGCACTACTGAAAACTTGCCGAAGATTCACTTTGCTTAGTTGGGAGAGACATTGTTGAAGATGGCGTTTTTTTGTTGTTGGAAGAGAGTTGCCATACTTCATTATTTGTATTTTTAATTTTGGATGGTAAAGATGCGCTTTTAGACATTTTTTACTTTCTTGGCTTTTTACCTACGTCCGTACTGTATCACTTCCTTAGCGCATCTGATTCTTGGAAACGGCATTTTTATTCTTTTTGGTTCGAGTCTCATTGTTGCATCTCATTTTAACGTAATGATTGTTATAAATTAAAACGTTATGCGTTGTTGTGAGAAAAAAAACAATTAGGAGTGAGAATTAACGTATTTGCGCTAGTCCGACGCATTTTCATTCTTGAACGAGTTTCACGATAATGCCAGAGATGAGAATGGAAACATCGTTTTCTTTTTTTTAGATAACTTTCAGTCTTATCAAAATAAAAAAATGTATTATTCTTGTGGTATAATTACATTCATGGGCGGCGATTGCCGGTCAGAATTGGGGCCCAAGTTAACCTTTGCAAATTTGTAGCAGTGTAAAATATGAATGATCTAGTGGAGTTTTCAAAAGTGAGATTGCATAAATAACGGGATATTCTTGTACACCATTTATAATAAATGCGGCCCGGTAATTATTTAGTTAAGACTCGTTTTAATTGTTGAAATGTATTCATACGCTGGCGAACTGAGTGATTGTGATCATTTTTAGGCTGTAAATATATTAATTGTAAAGTAATACTGACCAAATTTAATGTTTTCCGTAATTTGTTGTATTTTTTACGTTTATCCTTCAGCACACGTATTTAAATTTCTATTGTAATTTTAAACAAATCCTCGTCGTTGCATTTTTAAAACTAATTGTTTATCGAAGTTCAAATTTGTGGTGATAACATTGTGTGATGGAGAAAGAAGTTTTTCACGTTATAAAACTTGTTTTTAACTGACAATCGAAATTTCTTTCTATTTAAAAATCAGAAAATGCAAAGTGCTCTGCACTGTAATGTCAGGAAGAGGTGCTCACCTTGTAATTAGAAGGACCTGTGTTCGATGCCGGTGTAAAATGGCTAATACCCGGTATAAAATGGCTGAAATTGAGTTGTATCAGGAAATCTTTAAATAAATAAAACTATATGCTTGAAAGTAGCAGTAACAGTTTATTCCCGTTTCACTTTATTGTGTAACGTATATGCAGACACTATAAAGCATTATTTGCAATATATTCCAAAACTACTGAATTTGATGTAGGCGCTACTTTCGGTTTTATCACCTAAGAGTATATGAATATAAACAATTAATAGCACTGTCTTTCGTATAACACTAATTGCAGTACGTAGTCTATTATTTTGTGCAATTAGTCGTTTTTAAATGTAAATTGTCGCTTTTTGTTCCTATTAAACACACTTTTTACATTTTTAAACGCTTAGTTATTATAAAAATTAAGCACATGAGTATCCGAGCCCTAATTTAATAAACAATATTTTGATTTTTATCAAGTGTTATTTTCAAATAAACAACATTATTAACTTTAAAAAACTACAGCACTTCATATATAGAAAACACGATTCTGTCAGAAGAAATTAATATAGTTGTGCATGGACAGCTGCTCATAATTATACATTTAACAAGAAATTGGGAGTACACAAAAATATTAAACATATTTATAAATAGTCAATATCATGTTAATATACTGTACAACCTCATTGCAGACAATAATAAAGTATTTACTTCCTTACACAAATGACCTCTATACAAGTATACATGTTGAAAATTCAGCGATACGCCAGTCACTGGAGCGACCGAAAATCGAATCCGGGTACCAGTTGCATGCCAGGTGACCGATGTCTTATCATTAAATGATCGTTCCAACAACACTGCATATTTGATATCCCTCCGACCTCAGCTGAACCATTCAATCATTGCTGATATACAATGCCAAGTTACTCCACTCTATGTGAAGATTTTAATTGAGAAATACTTTTGGGAATTCCAGGTCAAAGGAATGTCCAATAGGGGTCTATGTAAGAGAAATCGGTTGTTGCGGCGACAGTTCAATCATCAATGGCAGATAACTGCTGGTGTGCAACTGAAGGACCCGGCTTCGATTCACGGTCACTCCATTGAACCACTTTTCTTTCTGCATTTTTATTTGTTTTACAAAATCTGTATTGAAAGAGAATGTAAATAATTAGCTTATATTATGCTTAACACACCAGCAGACAGAAGCACGATTTTTTTCCTCAGTCAAACACGCAATGCTTGGAATGGTTCCTTTCAATTAGGTCCTGGCCGACTCCTCGGCACATCCCTTTCCCTACCCTATCCCGGACTAAGCCAAAGATGCCTAAAGGCCATAAATAACAATTCTTATTCAACAAATGACCAGCAGCAAATGTCAGCTTCCTCACTTACGAACTTTACTTTGTGACAGTTCTAAACTTGTAGAATTATGCAATTACTGGAACTGAACAAGCGCGAAAAGATTAATTTTGTAACATCTCATAATAACCGATAAAAATCACATGAACTCTTAACAAGTTTATTTATTTATTTTATTTATTATTATTATTATTATTTTGCTAGTATGGTCAGTGGGTGACAAATTACTCGAGAATCAGTAATCCAACCCACTTTTCCTTTTGCGCTTTTTAACGCACAATTTCTGTATCCTATTTTCACTAGTCGTATGGTCGGAAAAAGTGGGGGAAACTGCCCTCTCTCGCCCCCCCCACCCCCAATCTCCGCCCATGATTACATTGAATTAGTGGACGAATTGACAGATGTTAAGTGGGAAGGATGGCATGGTTGGGATGTTCAAACTCAGTTTTAATGGTAACTATGTGGCCTCATATCTGTTGTTTGCCCTACGATAAAAGCTAACCAGGACATACGTTAATACGATCTTGAAAATTACACATTATGTATGAATTTATTTGCTGAATTTCAAGCTTACATTTGATGTATTAGCACACTGACCAGATACGGTGGGAACCGGAAATATTCTGGGGTGGACCAAATCCAGTACTGCTGCCTTGCAGTTAGTAGAGGGATCTACAAAGGCTGGGGAAAGTTAACCTCGAACAAAAATATGGTGAAGGGAAGCAGCTTCACCGTTACCACTCTGAAGCTGAAGATGAATGACATCGGCAAGGCTCAGAGATGAACAGAGGACGAGATCTTTAATGTTTACCTTTACTGCGAGGTTGAAAAGCTACAACTCTACAGCGCTAAGCCATGCCAAGAAATAGTAACAAATGGTTCTCTGAGTTCTCCTAGGGTAAAATATTTCGGACGTAAATTAGTCCCCAATTCGGATCTCCGTTCGGGGACTGCTTCAGGGGGCTCCCAAAAACAGGATTAAAAACGATATTAGACTAGGAACGTAAACCGCACAAACTTTATACCAATCGGGCTCTCTTAAGATGGCAGTACGCGAGACTGAGAAGTACGGGCTGGACATACTAGTGATACAGGAAATCCGGTGGGAGGGTAAAAATACTATTCGACAGGGCAAATACCCTTTCTATTACGGGGGAACTCAGTCACACAAGCTTGGAACAGGATTCCTCATTAGTTCAGTATCGTGTCATTAGTCCAAAATGTAGAGTTCGTTAACGAACGACGATCCTATATTACGAAACGCATTCGATGGTGCAGCACGGTTTTCATTAATGTCCATGCTCCGACCGAGCAAGCTGATAACGATAAAGTTACATTTTACGATGAGCTAGATATGTTGTTTGAACGATTATCGAAGTATTATGCGAAAATTGTGTTGGGGGCTTTCAACGCAAGGTATGCAGGAAAGAAAGCTTTTGGACTTACTATAGGCTTATCAAGTCTTCAGTCGCGTCGTTCGTAATGAGATTATATTTTCATCACTGACAAGGGAGTTCTGAAATTTACTATACGTACTGATATACGGTTATAACACGCGTGATCGGGTGTTATAACCGATAGCTTTGACCGGTCATTCTGACTAAATTTTTCCCTGATTCACCTCAGTTACGCAAGGTCGTTGCCTTCCTTTCCTTTTTCTACGGACACAGTAAAAATTATAGGAAAAGACACTGTAACTTCAGATGCTGTAATGTCCATAACTGTAATATATATTGAAGATTTTGAGATCGTCTTTATTGATGTACATGAATATATGATCGAGAAACAAAGACATTGTAATGCAAACCAACTAATAAAGTTAGAAAGATGTGGCAGATAGAATACAGAAACATATTTAATGAGAAAGTACGGTAAAAACTGAATTTTTATGGCAAAAATTACTCCATTTACTGAATTAAGGTTAAGTTTTCAGTAATAGGGATGTTTTTTTTTTTAAATTAATATTCTCTTCTTACAGGACATCCAGTGTGAAATGGCATGAAATCTAGAAGATGCACTGGTTACATCCGTCAGTCTCTTGTTGAACAAGAACAACACGTATTGATAATTGCACTGGGGTGGTAGTGAATCAGGTGAAAATTTCATAATGACAATAGTTGATTACCTGGCGACCTTGTCCGATAATCCATATTTTGGTGCCGGATTTGGTTTGTTTGGTGTTGGAGCCGGAGCTGCCTTGTTAAGGAAATGTTACCAGTTTTCTATGGTATTGTTTCGACGCCATTACATGATGACATTAGAAGTGCCGTGTCGAGATAAAAGTTACTACTGGGTGTTATACTGGCTAACTACTGTTGGAGCTAGGCAGACTCAGCACCTAAGTGTAGAGACAGTCTACCAGCAGCATGACACAGGAAGCATCTCGACGAAGTATAGTTTTATTCCTAGCTTAGGAACACATTTTTTCAGGTAAACATTACGGTCTTTCTCTTTTATCTGTGCAGATCTAAAATATTGCAATGATATTAGTATAAACTTTATTGTTAAAGAAGATATATATAAATCAAATAATATGTTAAGACTATATAAGCTTTTGAATTTATTAAAATCAATCAAAAGAATATATATAGGCCTATGTGTCTTGCAAAATAAGAAAGGGATTGATAGGGTGACTGCAAGAAGCTATCACTCTGATACTTTCCAGGAAACACTGCAGGTTCATTTGTTGGTGAAGTCCCTTCGTGGAAGCCTGTGTTTGGTGTTCATTTAGCGTTTATTTTTTCATCCTTTCTGCCATACGCGTTCGCTCTGAGAACTTCGTGAACAGGGCGCTGCATGTCTTGACAACGCCGTTCGCGTCTACCGTGAGCTGTCAATCTCGTTCTTATTTTGCGAGACGTATAAGATAAGAATTGCAATTTTTCCGTACATTTCAGATAATTTTAAACGAATCCGACAAACCTATAGCTCAGTGGTTCTCAAAGTTTCCAGTTCGCGGACCCCTTGAAAACAAAATTAAAATTTCACGGACCCCTTCTGAGTTTCAAAATAATACAAACAGCAAATATGTTACAAACTCGGCAAAATTGTAATGTGAGTGACATCAACCACAGTTTAATGTAAACAATGAAGCTACTTTTGAACAATTAGCTCTGCAGTGTTGGATTTAATGTATGATAATTTTAATATTAATTCCCTCTCAGCTCAAGTTTATTTCCGAAATGTGATTTCAAATACGTGAAGTGGGAGAATGCGGTTTCACACAAATAAGTAGCGGTGAACACAGTTAAGCACTTCAAAGCTTTTCTTGAGAGTTCAGAATAGTCAGTCATGACATATAACCAAAAGTCTGCGAGTTGTAATTGTGAAAACTGTAATTTTAATGAAACTTTCAGTTAAAAGTTCTGCCAAATAATCTTTTTGTGGCGTAAGACAGAGATTGGTAGATAGCCCATCAGCAAATGGGTTCCTTATCCACATGTCAGTTTCAAGCGTCACCCTGAAATATTTCCTTAACTGCAAGTGGAGTTGCTCCAAATGTGACTTAATAACGTTGAGGGTCTTCTTTGGAACATGTTTTCCTGATAT
>JAGDQP010046337.1:0-15333 GCA_022664845.1 Lepisma saccharinum
CACCTTTTATTAGGAGCTCCTTCCACTTCGGGAGTTCCAGCAGAACTAACTACTACATACAGCTACATTGCTTATCTAGGCATATAGACATAGACGTTACATGGAAACTAGATGTTTATCCAAAGAGGTTATACATATTTTATCCGAATATTTTCTGCATTATTTAAAAGCCTGTGATATAGGTTCCCTTAATAATCTGAATGTCTTTGGTTTGGTATAGTGTGTTTCAGAAGCATTTTTTCAATATTCAATAAAAATCTTAAAGATTCATATAATGCAAACGCTTCAACACGAAAAATAGTTAATACAAAAAGTATTATAAATTCCAAAATTGAATTTATATAAATAGTTGGGAAGGTCTCGTATCCGGATGCTAACATCCCGCAGGATGTGAGATGACGTTAGAATAGTCTCATTTGACATCTATAGTCAAATCGTCCTTTCTTCGGTTTATCTTTGGTGATTGAATGAAAGGTTTCGTAGTAGCCACTTCTGAACAATTTCCGTGAATTTGTGCTTGGTCATCAAGGTGACCTTGCAGCTTTCCCAACCTAAAATTTCCAAGACGTTCCAGATATCAGTTCTATATAAAGTATCCATATACAGGACTACAACACGCACATTCCGAGAGAAATCTAGTCCCCTTTCTCTGAAATGTTAGGTTTCTCAAGGCAATTCATACACGTGTTTCTACCATGTTAAATTTGGAAGGTGTGCTGGCTGAAAAAAAATTGTGATTTATTTTATTGTCATTTACCTGTCTCCTAGGATTCATTTTAAATACTTAAATCAATTTAAAATAGGAAATTATCTAGTTAGGAAAAGATTGCCATTGTAAATATAGAAGTAATGTACAAACGAGTAACAGAATCTCACAACAAATGGGATAGTATACATTTACGTTTCTGGCAAACTTGAACGAAAACTGGATACTGAATAAAATACTATAAAAGACTGAAACCTTGCAAAAGAAGAATTTATTTATTTAATGAATACAGATTTAATGTCCTAATATAACTTATTGTCCATATTAAATTCAATAGTTAACTATGAAAAAGGGAAAGGATTTTGGAAGGAATCGACTGAAAGCACGCGCCTGGTACAGCCGAGGGATGCTCGAGACAATTTCAACCAGGACAGGTGCAAACATAGGGCCTTTCGAATACAAAACCAATGTTCTACCAATTGAGCTACAGTGGCAGACAGGATAGAGTGATATATCAGAAACTCAGAACAGCAGTAAACGTTGACTCAAAGCAATTAAATAAAAGAAAATTAACTCAAATGGTTTGGTCACATGAATAGGATAGGAAGCAATGAAATAAAAAAGGTCACGTAGGTGATGGAATACCTACAATAATTACAAGAAGTAAGTTTGAAGTTGCCATACGCAGGGATTAAATTATGAGTTCTTATTCCAAACATCGTTTGTAGCAAGTGCATCCCATCCTAGTCACTGAATCGTAATTGACCAAATATTATTGCATAATTGTCGACAGAAGTATTGTGTGCATAGTATAACATATAGAAACACAAGATCCATCACGTACGATAAAGGTCGTGGGTGGGCCCCAGCGCTCCCTAGAAAATTGAGTGGTTGGCTCAGCCCTTTCGAGCCCACGTTGAATTTATTCCCTAGTCATACGAGAAGGCTAACCGAAATTGTAAGGATTTAAAAACTCACTGCAGTTCATCAACACACATTTGAAGAAGAGGTTCCAACTAACTACTGGCTATAACTAACTATGTATATTTTAAAAAAATAGTGTTTGTCTTAAAATTGAACGGCCTGAGCCATAGCGATCTAAAGGCCTTAAAATAAATTCAATTCAAATTCAGTTCTTAAAATTGATATTGCATTACATCAGATTAACTCAGTTGAGTAAGTAATCTTTATATTATTCAATATTAAATGCTTTGTATTTGTTTTCAATTCTAGGAACGTATGACTTTTTTGGACTCAACCATTATACAACAGTATACGCAGAAGCTGGACAGACTGGAATTAGCCCATCATGGGAGAGAGACCAAACCAACATACAAAGTTTCGATTCCTCATGGCCATCATTCGAAGCTTCATTTTCGCGCAAGGTAATAATATTTCGCTTAATTTCTCTACAGGGTGTATCAAAAATCATCGAACAATTACTGTAGAATACACAACAGACTAAATTACACTTAAAAAAATCCTTATATAAGTAAAGAACCATCAGAACTGCTTAATTTCTCGAAATAATCAATGTTCAAGATCCATAAAAAAATAAACCTAAACTCTAGTCTCAACACTACTCAAAACAAAACAACATTGGTAGAATTGTGAATTGGAATTTTGTTTGGTCGAAGGCAGAAAAAGCTTATCAACAATAAATCCTCAAACAATTGACATTATGGCAGAACATATGAACTTTTGTTTAGTGCATAACTTTCATAGTTACGTACTCTTGTTTCAAGTTAATATCAGTAAATGAACACTGACATTAAACAGAGTATTTCTCTACATTAAGTTATTAGCACTCTTCACAGGAAAAGAAGACCTGGCGAAACATGTAACACTATTAAGGACTTAAACTGAGGAATCTTTTGCATAATACGAATCGCAACTAATTAAAACTTGTTTGTAAAATTAACGTTCATGTCAATAGGCAGTATTTATTTATGTAACAAACATTCAGATACAGCTACTTAAACATTCTACACCTGCTTGTGTTCAACAATGCTGGAATCAAAATACAACAATAAAATGTCGTTCTTTTTAATAGATAGTGACAGAAAATGAAATCTCAACACCAGAAAGGAATTACCCTAGGTAAAAGACACGTGTACGGCAGATTGGTATACATGATGCCCCCTACTACAGATCACAAGTCAAAACTTACAAGAAGCGCACAGCGCTTGTCGAAGTTGAATGTCCTCCTCCTCATTAGCCTTTATAGTCAGCGCGGCGTTGAATAGAGGCATGGTCAAACACATGTATCGCTCCATAGAGATGTCATCCTGTGGGTTAGTGTTTTATATCTGTTCCACGTCGACAATGATTGTTCTTTTCCTGTAGATTAATCCACAGTTGGCGTCTAATGAAGCCCCTCATATGTTTGATGGGCGAAAGAGCTGATAATTTTACCGGCCATAGTGACAAATTCACATCCAGAAGAGAGTGTTTTTTTGTATTGTAGTTCCGGTATGGGAAAATGCATTACCGTGTTGTAATACGTCCTTTCGATATCATTTATAAATAGCACCACAATGTGAATACCGGACAGAATGTGAACGAGGGTGGTACCGTTATCAATCATAGAGGTTCCCACTCCATACAAATCAGTCCACTATATCGACGACGGGTGAACACACGTTCACCAGGCCTCCTCATGAGCCATGTATGTCTGTTACTGGCGCTAATGCATAAATTCATCTCGTCCTTGAGAATTACACTCGGTTTTCCAATGATTTTAACGTGATACAACGTTCTAGTAGAGACACATTTGACAGTGGACATCTGTGAGCAGCAAGCACTCCACAGAACTTGGAATTACAAAAAATAGTAGGGATAAACTACATCAATTACGTCTCAAGCTGTATCCTATCGTTATCCACACAGGAATGGGAAAGATTGAATGACTAAAGATAACAGATTATCCCCTTTAAGCATTAAAATAATTATGATTCACCCTTCTGTACATCTTTGTTTAATATTTTCCACTGTCTTCTTTTCTATGATAGGTTGTTCCATGGGGTTTCCGAAAGCTTCTCAATTGGATAAAAAGGGAATACAATAATCCACCACTCATTGTTACTGAGAATGGTTACTCGGACAAAGGAGGCATTAATGATATTGGACGAGTTAACTATTATAGGGTGAGTTTTTAACACTATTTCTCTATAAAGACCAAGGTACGTTCTTACAAATTCTAACATGATATCACAGAACATAGTAAAAAAAATCTTTCACAACGGACACTGCCGAGAAGTGTGCGCAGAAAGTAAAAAGGTTTTAGGCCTACTCAAAAGAGATTATAACATCTTACAACATACACAAAAATTAGCTGTTGAATTGGTAGGATAACTGGTAATATAAATTATTATTTTGTAGGAGTTTCTTACGCAATTCAGTGTTTGAAACTTTCGAGAACGCCCAGAATCTAATTTCGATAGCTGTCTCTATTTTAACTGAAACCTAGAGACAATCCTGTCACCGTCGTAAAGATATCTGGAATTGACGTCACCATAGGGAGTGTGACCTATTCCGTCAAACGTGATGTATGGTGCTTGCACCACGCGTAACTAAAAAAAAAGAAAGATCTAACCTGATTTTACCTAACCTATTTCCGTGAAGTGCATAAAATGTTGAAAATGCTGAAAATTTTATAATAAAAAACTAACCTGACTTTTCTAACATTTTCCATGAATGTTGTAAAATGTTGAGAATGCAAAAGGGAGCAAAAATTGCTCCGCATATCCGAGTTCAATACATGGTAGTGGTATGCGAACTCGACCCTGTTCCGGATCCAGCACCTTGTTCTTAAAATGTTTTTGGTCGTTCTGGTCAAATCAAACGTACAATTACCCTGCATGCTGGCAGCACAGAGTATTGAGACGGTTTTAACTCTTCAGTCAGCACTCTTGTAGGGAAAGAGTGCGTATTGTTCGGAGAAAATAAATCCCCTGAGCTGACGTTCCTCACCCCTGGGCAATGATCCCCAAGACCAAAAGTGTCAGTGAAGTCCGCTTCGGTGTGCACGTCATGCTGATTGTTTTGTATGGCAGTAACAGTCTAGTGCAACATGAATTTCTGACTCCAGGTCGAATTACGACTAAAGAGTTTCACAGGGATGTCCTGCCACGTCCATGGGATTCTGTTTGTAGAAAATGGCAGGAAAGGTTGCCTCTGGACAGTGCGTTTCTGTGATGATAACGCTCCATTGACCCCGGACTTCCCAGCTAACAAAAATATTCCTTCGGCTCCACACTCTCCTTGTTACTTTTCCCGTTTCCTAGGTTGAATGCCACGTCTAAACGGAAAGATTCAATCAAGAAATTTAACAATAACTACGACGGAGCTTCACCACATTCGAGACCAACTGTTCCAGGACTGTTTTGGAAAGTGGCGCCGAAGTTGAGCTAAATTACATCATTAACTGTATTATGAAAGTCAAGTGACGGAAATAGGACCATACATTCCAAATTTCGATCTTCAATTTCCTCTATCCCGCCTGCTTTTCTCAAACATTTGCAGTTATCAACATCAGATTTTCATTTGCAGTTATCAACATCAGATATTTTTCCAGAACAAGTAAAGGTTTGAAGCTGTTCAACAATCTTTGAGACTTTTCTTACTGACAATGACAATTTATCCAATCTTAGCCTGTCGGAATTAGATACAAAAACGTTATTTAACTTCTGTTCATTCATTTTGTGCTCTTTCCCTTTAGGATTACATCGATGAGATGCTGAAAGCTGTGAAGATAGATGGATGCAATGTTAAAGGCTACTTCGCATGGAGTCTTATCGACAACTTTGAGTGGTTGAGAGGATACACGTAAGTTTGTATCTTCCATCACATCTTGCTTTACCTACTACAGAGGGTTCTCCTATGGGCACCTCTCGACATCGAATGTGTGATATGATGATAGAGTATTGAGAGTTGTCATTTTGTTCCTTACCAAACAGATTCAAAAGAATGGCAGTGAGCATGTCAGACTTTTACGACAGGCGGAGGAATATGAGAGTTCGAAATATTTCCAATATATAGTATACTTGTACTGATTAGATGAAAACATTGCCATGACAAATTATATTGTAAACTTAAACGCCAGAGCTAAACTAGAAACTTCGTGCTCGCATAGTTAGGTTTGAACATTACATTGTGATGCAATATATCGCTTCCAACTTCCATACATTATTTGACATAGACATATTGGAAAAATATTTAATGATTAAATAAAAGTGCTTTCATTCTGTGAGTTTAACCAATTACTACCAGCGGTAGTAGTGCTTCAGCTAGAAATATTTTCCTTTTATAAAACGATTAATTGATTATATTACTCTATAGGCGCCAGCAAGAATTTTGATAAGTTACCCTTTTCTCTATTTATATTTTCTAAGCAGCCTTCTTTATACAGATACATAATCTTAATAATTGTGAACGGAATTCTAAATTATATTCCTATAATAGAAACATCTTCACCCTTGCATTTCCCGGAATTTAAACCGATAAACTGGTAACAGATCGTACTTTTTGAGGGATTAAAGCATTACAACAAACTGTCTACGCAGTTATCGATAATATCTACTATCTAATTACATTTAATAATTGATTAATCTATTGTGTATAATGCATATGAAGGTAGAAGAAACAAAACTAATCGTTACATGTTACTGTTTCCTAGTATTCACTTTGCTTAAGTCATTCATCCTCAATCACATCAAGTTAATGGGGCCACAGTACTTGCAATGGCAGACTACCTTTCCACATCTTCAACCCTTATTATAACCTGAATTGGGCTTAATGCTATACGTAAGGACCATAAAAACAATTGAATTCAATTGTCAACAAAATTTTCAAATACGTTACCAGAATTTCTTTTGAAACACTAAATAGAAGAATAATTTGTTACTTTTCTCAAAGTGGATGATGTTTTTAATCTGAAAGTTAATAATAATAATAATGAGGAGGAGATAAGAACTCAAGTATCTAGAATACTATTTATTAAAAAAATATATACGAAAACAACATACGTATGATTTGTTCCGGGTTGATCTGTGATTTCTGCATTTCAATTCCATTAATTAAACGAAAATCAAACAATATTCGGAAAATTGTAATATAGAACATTTGATGTGGAAGCATTGTTGGTCGAAATATCATCCTTTTGGAAATCGAAAATCGTTCATATCAAATTATCATTGGCTATCAAATATCGTAGAAATCGTAATATCGTTGATAAAAATTGAATTTTCGTTCATGTCAAAATATCGCTGGAAATCTAATAACGTTCAGATCTGAAAGTCTTTGAAATCAAATATATTTATTATCGGAAAATGGTAGGAAATTGAATAAAGATAGAAATTTTAAAAAAATGTTCCGTATATTTATCTGCGATTCTTTTTCGATAAATATTGATCAATTAATCTATATATCGAAATATATCCTAAGGCTTGTCCCAGAAAGTTTTGCACATATTATAAGAATGAGAAACATAGATTTCGTAGAACAAAATGCTCATTCAATATTAGTATTAAAGTTTTGTAATGCAGAAAAAAGAAACCGAACATTTCAGTAAATATTTTGTGCACAATAACCGAAAGTTTTGTTTCATGGTGCTTATTAATTTTTACACTGTCACCTGATGTACTTTGTTGCTGCCTTAAACCCACAGTTTTTTTAATGTTGCAAACTTTTCACCACATTGTTAATCTTTACGAAGTAACTGTTTAACAAGTGTCCAACAGCGTTCCATATAGCTCGTAGTTCAGGGGAGTTATGAGGACTCGATTGCTGGATGCTGTTGCTAAATCAGGTCAGAATGATACAGCCACTGCTGGATCTAAGGGGAGGCAAAAAGGGGCAAGCGCCCCGGGAGGCATGTTTAGGGGGCGGCTAACAGCTAAAAATAAATAAATAATAATTTCCTAAAACAGAAAGTAAAATCGCCTATTAAATTGAAATTGGCCTAAACGTGTTCAAAATTTCAATACCGGCGCGCTAAGACATGTTTAATGTTATTCCATACAACCTACCATCATCTCTAAAATTCAAAACCGCGATTCAAGTCAGATAGGCAGATCTGCCTTACTAGAGTTAGTAATAGCGATGCCACGACAGACTTCAGAGAAGATAACAAAAGTACACTACGTGATGCAAGAGAATGTTGTGGCCGTCGCGTCGACAGGTCGTGTTGTTTGGCTGAAAAAGGATGGAAAGGGCAAAATTTAACTTTACCCCCAGTAGGAAAATTTCTAGATCCAGCACTGAGTACAGCACCTTGTTGTTCACGTAGTAAAGGCAAGAGATGCTACTGCAGACACTCTGTGGCATGCACATGAGAATTTATGGCGTCTTTCTAGAAAATAAAAGGGGTGCTTCGATCGCCACATTGACAAATTGTTTGCGATACAAGAACTTTGCAGTCGAAGTTTCCAATCGAAAATTATTTTTCAACATCTAGAATGTTATTTTTATTCGCAGCGCTAAAAATACTGAGACTCTGAAACTGAAGTAAAATCATACTTAAAAATGTGATTTGTCATCCAATAAAAGGCAGTGGTTCGTTTTGTCAATTAACAGACGATTGAACTGTTTGATGTTGTTATGGTAGTATTTGCCTGTTGAACGCTTCGTTTGAAGGTTTTCTGTTTTCGATAGGACTTTATATTATTTCGAGTTTTCATTCTGTCGAATTGATTTATCCAACTTTTTTGCTAAATCCCGCACTGTCATCGATGGTGTCTTTTTAATGAGCTGAATGCCATGAGGCATATTTTCGTTATATCAGATATCCTCGAGTTGGCATTTTTTGGCAACAGTTCTTGTTGATTTCGTTTGTCGTTTGTTTCGTAGCGCATATTTTGAATCGTTGTTTTTCACATCGGACATTGTAACAGATCTCTTATTGTTTCGAAGAGATATTTTGTTCTTTTTTGTATTCGGTATAAGTCAACAGTCTTGTTGTCATGTTATATCTTCAACACTAATTCATCGTTTTCTGACCTTTCTCTGTACAATGGCGGGAATATTTTCTACAATTAGTCTATTCGTACTTCACGTCAATAAGTGTTGTTGGTTAACATTTAGGTACAGAGAATGTGTATAAGTACGAATATAGTTGAACTCCATCGAATTCGTATCTATAATCATGTCGGTACTTGTATATGATTTTTGGGGTTGGACCGGATCCATATCTGTCATCAATATATCGAATAAGAGTATTTATCTGATAATAAAGAACGCATGAGAGATTAAGTGGTTATCTCATTACTTAATTATTGAATCGTTCAGTCCAATTTGTAATACCAATATTTATGAGCAGTAGAAGTTAAGGCGTTTATATCTATTCATCTGTGTTGGGTGATGTTTTTATATTATTTCCTATTTGATAATTTGCTGCATCTTTTATACATCTATATTGGTCAGTATTAAATACACAGCACTGGAGTACTTTCTTGTCCTACTTTTGATCTTTTCTTCCTCTTAGTCTTAACTTCTTGTTATTTCGTTTCTCCTTTGAGTTGTGGTAAACTTGTTATTAGTTATTTTACCTGTCCATCTTGATGTTTCCATCTTCTTTGCTATCAAAGTCTAAGGTTTCTCTTTATTAACTATCCAACTGCGCAAAATTTTGGATCTTACCTCTTCACCTTTCGACGTCCCTCTCTTCAACATTAGTTCGTACAAAAAGAAATATACCATGAATTCACTCTTCAGAATGTACTCTTTTAAATCGCATTTATCTAAGTTTACATTGCACAAAAGTGGTATGAGAAAATCACACTTGAAATATGTGCAAAACCTTCTGGGACAAGCCTTAGTTGTGTATACCTCCAGGAAGAGCATGTCCAACTGCACAAAATTTTGTACTGAAGTCAAGTTTGGCAAGAAAGTGACATAGTTTAATGTACCTCCGAGGTACAGATATAAACTTGGAAAGCTGGGTTCTGCTCCGTTATAATCACTTCACGGACCTTGTGCTCTCCATTGTTTCATGCAATTTCATATTTTATTCATTCTTGGCTCCAGATTTAATATGCTAAGTTAAATTAAGGTTAGCTTAGGTTAGGTTTTGTTTTGTTTGATTGCTTCAAGTACGAAAAAGTTAAGGAGTAGAAGGATCATGAAGTGATTACAATGGAGAAGCTCCGAAAGCTGGACTATCTGTAATTTTGTAAATTCATATTTTGAGATATATAGCAGTAGTTTATTCTTTATTTCTTTGTTTTTTTACTAATAATTATGATGTATATGTAATGGCGTTCTACAATGAGTGTTAACATCAAAATAACAAATTAGTCCTACAAATAATTTTCACTTTTTGCCTTCCTACCTTTTAATGACAGATTCTCGGCCATAAGAGACACGAGTAGATTGTAAAGATTTAATGAGCTGAATCCTGAAAGTGCTACAAACTGAGTGAGTTAGCACTGACTGATTATATTGCAACAAGGGTAGCACGCAATTTACGGTATACCGTTTATAACTTGCGAGAGCTAATAAACTAGAATGACGATGTGCCTACACAACGAAATACAGTGATAAACAATAAGTAAGTCACAATTTATTGCGTGCTTCTGTTTGGGAGCAATGTGGTACTTTGATTATTCAATTTTAATTTGTTTTATTTTAGGCCTTTAGGCATCTCAGGATCAGGCTGCGATAGGATTGGCGAGATGATGTTGGAAGGCATGTCATCCAGGGTCTAGATAAATAGATACTATCCAGGTATTAGCTTGATGTCATTTAGGAAAAGCCTCAGGCAGGAATTTGTTTGTCGAACGAGGACAGGAAACGTTAGAGATCCTACCAAACCTTGATAATGAACTCGTCACGTACTTAAAAGGTGTCCACTCTCAACACTTAGGATGGCTAGTTGTTAAAACAAGGATGGCCGGCAGCAGGAGTTTAGATAAAGAACACTATTTGGCTAGTTACTAAACACCATTTAGACTAACTTCTAAATTTCTTCCTGCATGTCACTATTCACAATCGCTGCACCAATTATTTGTTGTTGTTTTTCTTTTTCAGGGAAAAGTTCGGGTTATACTCTGTGGACTTCAGTGATCCTGAACGACCACGTACTGCCAAGCAATCTTCACGTTTGTATAGTCAAATTATCAAAGACCACGGATTCCCACAACCTGAATCTTGAGAAGGATAAGATCATGTATTAACCAAAAATATATAAATTTTATACACAAACATTGAGGTTCAATTTATTTTTTAGGAAAAATAGGGAAGAGTCGGAAGAGATTGTGCACAATTCAGGAATAATTCATTAAAATCCTAATTTTTATGCAAATGTTTCAAAAATTACAAAATATATTCTTTAGTATCTTATACACAACTCGTATACTTTTAATATTTGTTATAATTCATTGTATGCTTAAGGATAATGATTTTTCGAAAACCTTACTTTGCGCAATCTCTCCTATTAGGGTAGGTAAAACTGTGTACATGGATAGGAGAGACTGCGCATGAGCATAAGATAACATTCAATGGTGCGAACAAAACAGAAACTACTTGTTGTTTTCCAAAACATTGTAAACTGTTGTGTTATATAAACGTAATTAGTTAAAGCAGCCTGAATATTCCTATTAAATGTTACATTTCTTAAAATTTCATGAACAATAATTTTATAAATAGCCTGTAAAAAAACTGTACACCTTTCATACAATATATTCCTCCGTGAAATAATGGGACAAGGCCAAACATGACACCGAAATCTAGCCCTTATTTATAATTAACCTACCTTATATGAATGAGCAATCACTAATTGTATTAAATGAATGTGATGCCCTAAAGCAACATCTCCTACTTGACGCTATCTAGGTATATGGACCAACCTGTCCCAATTAATTCGTATCATCATGAACCATATTGTAACCTAAATAAGCATAGTGTGAAGCGTCAGAAGTTGATTCGTCGTATAAAAATGACCTCTCTTCAGTAGCTGTGCTAATAGGTAACCGCAGCCCAAATTTAACTACTGATAACAGCACAGGAAATATTGTTTTCTTGTAGTTCTCAAACACGAGCTAGCACAGAATCGGTGTTGTCGAAATATTTCCTAGTAATGTTCGGAGAAACTTAAATTCGAAGATAGTATCTTCCAAAGACGTATTGCACACTAAGAAAAGACTCCGAAAGTATGGGTTTTCTTTTTCATAAAATATATTCTGAAACGACGCCAGAACCTAAATTCGTAGTCGAATCTGGATGACGAATTTAGGTCCTGGCGTCCTGAAAGGACTGAAAAAGTCTCCCCCCTGTCTTTTCTTACTCTTTTTGTTACTGACGTTTCATGTACAAATAGATTTTAGACGATTTGGAAGAACTGAAAAGTGTAGAGATTTAAAGTTTTAATTTTCCATATTTTGCAGTCTTCTATTTGCACATTTCACTCTTCAAAATATGCAGAGCTGAACGATTTGTTTTATGATAATTTTGACCTACTCGGCGAACTTGCTCATTCAACCTATTTTATTTGTATAATGCAGAGCGTTGATAGATCTACTCAGAGTATAAGAGTTAGGTATAATCATAATATAGAAAAGAGAAAGAATATTTAAACCCTAGTAATGCCAATTAAGAGAAATTAGTAAACTTGCAGGAAATTAGAAGTCCTCTGAAGTTGAATATAAGGAAAAGAGTCTGCTACTTGCATGACTACAAAGTTTCAACTTGGAGTCAATTAGTACAAATGGCAGGAACAGTGGGCTTAGTCACAGATCAATATTGTAGAGAATGCCACATACTTTCTTCCAATTCGTCACCCCTCTTGCATTTCCAAGTCCAAACCGCCTTTCCTCGTAACAGATGATCCTAAATATTTTAAACTTTTCACTTTATTCAATTGTTCTTCCAACATCACTTGTCCATTTCCTTCTCCGTTAAACTCAAGATGTTTCGTTTTCTTTCTATTAATCTTTAGGCCTCTATCTTCCAGAGACTTTATCAACTCCCTATTTTCCTTTCAAGTTTTCCCCTATTAGTATTGCATAGTACAATATGATCGGCAAACGTCAAACGCCAGAGGGATTAATCTCTCACATCCTGAGTCTATGACTACGTTGAAGAGGTTGGGGCTTAAGGCTGAACCATGGTAATTCCACCATAACAGGAATTTGGCGTGTCAATTCCACACTACTTCTTACCTGCGTTCTAGGTTCTGTATACATATCTTTTATTACCTTACATATTTGTCAGGCACTCCTTTCTCCCCCAAACATCTTCATACTTCCTGGCGCAGTACTCTGTCGTAGGTCTTCTCCAAATCTATAAAGACCATGTGCAATTCTTTTTGCTTTTCCTGATGCTTTTCCCACAGTTCCTCTTAATATAAAAGTTGCGTCCGTTGTACATTTTTCTGGTAACATTCCAAATTGTTCTTCTATTGATGTTTCTTCTCGTAATCTCCCTCCTATATATTTTTTTCAAATATTCATCATATGTGACAGATTGATTCCTCTATAGTTTACACATTCTTGTATAACCACTTCTCCTTAAAAATTGGTACAATAACACTATCCCTCCATTGAGTCGGCATTTTTTCCTGTTCATAGATATTTTACATCAGATCCCATACAACATACCTTCTAGTCCCAAACTCTTCCATGCTACTACTGATATGCCATCAGGACTTGTAGCTTTTACGGTCTTCATGTTCTTTAATGCATTCTCTACTTCTACCCGGCTTATTCTTGGCTTCGTCCAAGATTTAGAGTATCATCGCTAAGAACTTTCCCTGAATTTTCTTCATTTAGAAGCGTTTCAAAATGCTCGCCCCATATCTCGTTGATCCTATCTTCTTCGATAAGAACTAATCCTTGGTAATCCTTAATTTGCCTAATATGGGTAAGATCTTTTGTTGCACTGTCTCTGGGTTTTGCTAACCTGTATAGTTGTTTCACTCCACCTGATGTTTCAAGTTCGAAATAAAATTCATCCGAGACTTGTGATCTTGCTCTAGCCACTACCTTCTTTGTTTCCTTATTAGACGCTTTGAAGCTACTATTTATCCTTTTCTGTCCCTGAAGCATCTCATCTAGATTTCCTCTTCGCTTTAATATCTTCTTGCAGTACATCATTCCACCACCACGTCTCTTTTGTTCCAGGGGGCTCTTTCCAGAACTTCCACCCAAAGTCTTCTCTATGCCTGAAAGCATGATCCTACTGTGTACATCCCACCATTTTTACACACACTCTTCTTGCAGATTTATTCTTTCGATAACCTCTTCTCTCAACAATTTTCTTATTTTCTCCTCTTACAACCTCCACCATCTTATTTTGGCCTCTCCGCTTCGCGGCCTCCTATTATTTTTAACTGCAAACTCCAAATCCACATGCCTCACTCTGTGTTGCGGGGTCACGCTTTCATCATTATTACCTTGCAGCTCCTAATTTCTTTAAGATGTTGTTTTCGCCACCAGATGAAATCGATCTGACTTTCTTTTCCACTACTCTTGTAACTTAAAACATGCTGCTTCTTCTTCTTGAAAAATGTATTCCAAATCGCCAGATCGAATGCCGTTTTAAGGTCTATTACTCTTTGTCCTTTTTCATTCCTATCTCCCACACCCCAGCCACCGTGAATCCTCTCAGCGTTCTCTCAGCTTCTGCTTACATGTCCATTCTACTCGCTGCACACAACTACTCTTTCCGCTGGGGGTAAGCTGCGAAGTTCATGGTCCAAATGCTCCCAGATTTCTGTTTTCATCTACCTCGCAGCCGACTTGTGAAGCATACTACATTGACCATTTCACCCATGCATATCCTGATACTCACCACTCTGTCGTTCCTTCTATTCACACTCACTTCACCATGTTTTAGATCTCTTGAAAGAACAATCCCTACGTCTTTCCTTCCATGTTCACTTGCTCCATTATGCAGCAAACTTGCAAACATCGTCTAGCTGTTCTCTTGCCTTATTCCCTTTCCATCTTCTCCCCTGCACGCACAGGACCCCCAACTTTCTTCTTTCCATCAATTTTGGCATCTCTCTTCCTTTCATCGTCCAAACGTTTGAGGCGAATGTGCGAACAAAAGTCTATGTGACATTTTGGTGAAAATGTAGTTATTTACGAAATAAGGATGATATGTCCTTGATATATATGTATCTGTACTTGGTTTGACCTTGTTGCAACAAATAGCCTCAGTACTCAGAAATTTATCGGGCGAAATGCGCTAGAAAAACCGTGGAACAAAAGTCTATGTGACATGCTCTTCCCGTGACTGACTATATGCAGGATGGGCACAAAATAGCGTAGCAGCTATTTTTTTACTGTTACTTTGGCTAAATTGTTATCACTGCTACTACTGATTAAAACTAGCCCCTACTCCTACCGCTACTTTTTTTCAAACTTCGAAAAGGGTATAAACAACAGCACACCAATGATAAAAGCGCAGATGCAAGCTGTTACTTCATTTTTTTTATTTCAAGGAACCATTCTGGGAAGGAAATATCGTCCGTATAATGCCACATGTTTTACTCATGACCGAGTCATGAAGCAGTGCTCCATAAAGAACAATGACAAGCACCCGCTAGCCAATGTCTGTTTGGCGCTGTGGTTACTACATTGGGCATCCGGTGACCCGCTTTCGGTTCTCAGCGGAGCGATGTTTTTTTT
>JAGDQP010046338.1:0-15333 GCA_022664845.1 Lepisma saccharinum
TCACTTCTGTACGTTCGTCACCATGCAATTCCAAAAGTACATCTAAAATCGTACAGTAATGCCACCTCAATAAAACTTTTTTCCCCATGTATCCATCCGTCTTCGCTTCAGGCGCGGCCGGTAAACGTCAATTCACACAGAATGGGTTCAAAGCTAAACTTTATCATACAATAACTGTACAAAAGTGTGCGGACACCATGCAATGATTCTCCACAAGTAATTATGGGTCCGTCACATATGGCGCTCGACAAGGGATCACGACCCTGTTATTCAGTACCACACGTTATCAGTATACATCACTTGGTTTAAGCTTTCTAGTATAAGAAAGATCTACCAATGGAAATAGTTAAATTTCGGAAAATGGATAGCTTCTGACGAATTTGACTTACCACAAAAACATATAAACATTGCACAATACAAATGACTTACCACATTGATACATATACGCACTAGTGTGTTCAATCTTTACACACAACTATAAATTCCTATACTACTAGTGGGCTTTTCTATTTTCCTGACTAAGTGGCCATCAAATAAAACAAAGTTACATTTTCTCTTATTACAATAAATGCACACAAATACATGGTTAACAATATAGTAGACAATAACCTCAATCATATATCTAAACACTGTATATTACAAATCTTATTATTTACACATTCGTATTTTCACCTGGTTAGTATACTTATCTAAAATATACTTCTTAACCAAAAGGTTCCATTCTTTCTGTGTATTAGGAGATGGAGTCCAAATTTTACACTGCTCCATCGATTGTTTTCCTGCAAGAGTACCATCTTTCGGATCAACCAAAACCACAACTTTCTCACTGGGTTTATCCACGCACAGGTTTCTTTATTAAGCCGGTATCTGCTTCACTCCGGGGGTGGTTCCGTACGAAAACGAGGTTGCCAACTGAAATATCTCTGCGGATAGTCAATTGTTTGTTCCGCTTACTGTTTCTTTTGTCAAGGATCGCTTGTTTTCTGTCCCCAATTATCACCAGTTTTTCTGTCCAAGTAGGATGATAATTCACATCAACTAAATCTGCTAACCCAAGGTGGATCCTTAGAGGTTTGTCGGAGTCTATATTCAAAAAAACGCTCGCTGGCTAGACACCGAGACTGTCAGAGATTGTATTGTTTAGTAAATACACAATATCATACAGGTAATCATCCCGCCGCTGATGCGAATGAGCACAAAAAACTCTCCATAATCTGTTCATCTCCTGGTGACCATGCTCTACGGGATGCGACTTAGGGTGATAGGGCGTAGCATGTATGATCTTAATCCCTCTTTTTTCCAAAAAGTTCACGTACTTCTTCGACGTAAAACACGAGCCGTTGTCACTAAGGACAGCCATTGGCATTCCCAAGAGGACAAAGTATTGCTCCAGGCATTTGATGACTGCAGTAGTAGTTGGTTTCCGTATTGGGTAGGCGACCAAATACCTCGAAAAGACATCTAAACAGGTGCAAATATAACTTTTCTGCTCCCTCGAAGTAGGCAACTTACCAATAAGGCCAATAGATAGGATCTGCCTAGGTGCAGTAGTCGGCACTGAATACATCCTGCTGGTCGGCTTATGACGGTCGGGCTTAGTTTGTTTACACAAAATGCAATCTTACACATAATTTCTAATGTCACTGCTCATGGTTTCCCAAAAGAAATTAGCAATGATTAAAGTATAAGTCTTATTGTAACCAATGTGACCACGGAGATCATGCATGCTTCTTAATACAACTGGTACTAACGAATTTGGAACCAAAACCCCCATTGATCTAATAGATAGAAATTCCTCTTCAGTAAAATTCCGTTCTCCAGCTTATAATATTCCTGAGTATGTGCCTTTATGGGTTCTTGTCCTTCCAATTGCTCTAAATATTTTCTTAGCAGTGGATCATCCCTTTGCTGTCTTCGCCATACGTCTGGTGGAACATCGCCGAGCTGTCCTGGAATGAGTCTAATAGTGTTGACCTGATAGATACGTTGGTGGGCGTCCTCATATATCCGGGAGAGTGCATCCGCAGCAATGTTCTCTACGACAGGGACATACCGAATATCGAGATCGATGTCCTGAAGCTCAAGACTCCATCGATGCAATAAGCTGTTCCAATGTTTCAGGTTATCATAATGAATCAAGGCTTTGTGGTCAGTAAATACAATCACTTTTCGTCCCAACAGTAGGTTCCTCCATTTGCGTATTCCCTGCACCAAAGCCAGAAGTTCAATTTCAGTTATTGAGTAACGAGACTCACAAGGCTTGAGGGCTTGACCACCAAATCCCACTAGGTGTATTTCTTCTCCATCCATTTGATATAAAATAGAAGCAGTCCCTACGACTGAACCATCGACGAGGATATAAAAAGGTTGATCCAACTTGGGATGATACAACATGATATTGGCGGCCATCTCACGCTTGAGTTGTTCCAAATACTCAGTGTGTCGATCCTCCCACTTCCATTGTTTCTATTTCTTCACCAATTCGTATAAGGGAGCCGTCTTTCGCGCGAAGTCATACACATACTTCGAACACCAATTTAGGAACCCAAATAACCTTTGGAGGCTCTTCAGATTAGTTGGTCTTTGCAATGTAGCCACATTTTCTACGTATGCAGGATCTTTCGTAATTCCCTTAGGTGTGACAACGAAGCCTAAAAACTTTACACTTCGAGTCAGAAATTGACATTTATGTAACTTTACAGTGAGGTTTGCTTGCTCCAACTGCATCAACACGAGATCCAAAAGTTGCATATGTTCTTCAATGCTCATCACTGGCACAACTATGTCATCAATATATATTAAAATACGGCTAATTACTTCTGTTCCAAGAACTTGATGAAGCATGGACATCAAAGCCTGTCCGCCGTTCTTGTAACCAAAAGGTACTACACAGAACGAAAACATTTGTCCTTCGAAAGTAAAGGAAACCAGCTCTTGACATTCCTCAGACAAGGGGATTTGATTGTAGTTACTCACGAGATCGATCGATGAACAATACTTTACATTACTGAAGGTCACCAGAAGATCTTCTATTCTCTCAACCTTCAAATTAACCAAATCTGTCCACTTATTCAATTCCCTTAAATCCAGACATATCCTCAGTTGCCCTGGGGTCTTCTTACGTACAACAACAATAGGGTGATGGTGTCTTGAAATAGATGGCTTTATAACTCCCCATTGTAACCATTGTTGAATTTGCGCTCGCACCTTCGCTCGATGACATAATGGGATGGGATAAGCAGACTTAACGATAGGTCGATCAGTATTTACTTTAATAGTATACACAAACATATTACATTTACCAGGCTGCTCGGTGAAAACTCTCTGGTGTCGCATGAGCACCTGTAGGAGCTGTTCCTTCGCGTTGCCTTCGGCTTCAATCTTTCCAACCGTTTCAGCTATTTCACGACAGATATCCTTCTTGGGAGGCATCTTGGTGGTCACTTCACGTTCCATTCGGTACAAGTAATGCTATGCTCACCACAAATATCTGGTCCCAATTCTTCTTCATAAATTTGGTTTATGCGTTGTATATCCTGGGCTTGTGCTATAGCTCCACGCTTGTACTGTGCATTAGAATCTGCTTGCAACAAAGCTTGGTTGAAATGTATGTCATAACTCTTCCTAGTTATGTCCCACTCCTTCATAGTAGTCTGTACCCGTTTATCACCTCTACCAACATGGTCTTCCAAAATTACTGGATGCATCATACTGTTCGGACATTCGCACGTCTCCTCGCTAGGGCACAGAACACTCGATACCTTATTAATGGTGACCATTCCATTCGGATTGTGATTTCCCACAGATTTATTGCTGACTTCTTTAGGGTGACTCTCCTCCGTACCATTCCGCATCACCTGCCTCAGCAGTAATACTGACGTCTTTTGCTCCTTCAAGCGGACTGTCATCTTCCCCTCCTGGAAGTTAAAGCGTACATGATACTGGTTTATGAAGTCCTTCCCTAACAATAAATCCTGTGTCAACCCATCAACCACAAAGAATCGGTGAACCAACTCGAGGTTCCTCAGCTTGAGTGGTAAAGTGACTTCTCTCCTTACTCGTTTCTTTCGCGTACCAGAATAGTCAATCAATATCATGTTCCTGGCTGGTTTTAACTGTGGGTGAGAAATAACGGAACTAACTTTTTCCATATGCTCCAGGCACACAACGATATATCTGCACCACTATCAATCAAAGCAGTCATATAATGATATAAAATTCCTACTCCAACCACTGCGTCGTATTTCACTTGTGTAATGTCTCGATTTTCAGAATATGTTCGCACTTCTTCACATGGAATTTCATCCTCTTCACTGTCATAGTCCCATTCATTCATACATAAAATAGAGTACTGGATGGGATACTTCACTAACTTCTTCATGCATTCCCGATCCTCATCACATCCTTCCTCATTCATTCGTTCTCCACTCACACAGGCTTTTTCGGTTTCCAAGCGGGTCACTTCAATATAAGACATCGCTCCTTTGACCCTCAAGGGCGACGAGGTGTTTAGTTTTTTGAGCGTGCCAGTTCTGGTGATTCAGAAGCTCCTGGGGTATCATCACCGTCGTATTGTACCTGAGGTCTGTTTCCTTGTCCACTGGATACATTGAGTGGTGAAGTGTATCGGTTGTCAGCTGCTCGTCCTCTGCCGCGACCCCTTCGATGTCTTTTTCTTGAGCGTCGTTGACTCCGGCTTCGACAATCACCGTTCCCGCTGCCATCAGACCGAGCTCCTGGCGTAGAGTTGGATCTCCCCTCTTCGGTGTCCTCCAAATTCCGTGGTGGTTTACCAGGTGAGTTTGATTCCTCTTGGGAAACTTTTCTCACGAAGACGGGCCGTCCTTTGCTGTCCTCATCTTGATTCTTCGGTGCAGTAGGTCTCGTCTGTTCAGCTAATTCGTAAATATTATCCAATTTACGGACCACATCCAAGAGGCATGACAAGTTCGTAAACTTCCCGGATGCTAACTGTCTCTGGTACGTCACTGGTAGTAAAATTATAATTGTATTACACACTTGAGCGTCTGATGCTAGAACGTCCAAATCTCTCAAACTCCTGAAACGTTCTGTTACAAAATAATGGACACTGGAGTCTACTTTCGGGTTAAATGGTGTGGTCCTGAGGCGAGTAATGCGTGTACACACCATCTCTTCAGATTGGTAGGTCACAAAGGCACGTTTAAAATCATCATACGTTCGGAAATTTTCTGCTTGAGAGTAGAACCATGATAACGAAGCTCCACGTAAAACAAATGGAATAATCTCTAACATTTGCCTTGTAGGTATTCCTACCAAAGAAGTTTCTCGTTCCAATTGCACTAAAATGTACTTGCAGTCATGTCATCTTCATTGGGGAAATGAGTGAAGGAACGTAAGTCTGTTAAGCGAACCTTAACTCGTCTGCTGGTAATCCTTGGCTCCACCTCGCTTTCGTCAGATGTCTGATCTTTTCTCTGCAGCACCCCTCGTTGGCGGGAGTGGATCTGCCTCGACGTCGTCTGTGCTGTCTCCTGCTCTCCATTTCGAAGCGGCTTCTACGATGCTCCCACGGTCTACCATCTCCCGTTGATCGTGGTGGACTCCCCATTCCTGAGTATCCGCTTTCCAAATCAGTAGCTGAATCTTCACTTCCTTTTCCACACTCACCACGCTTTCTTTCATTAGCACTGCCCGCACTCGCACTCACATAATTTGGGTACCGCGAGGGTTTGGGATTGGAAGGATAAACATTAATATAACTGCGCTCGTGACTTTTAACTTTATTTTCGTACAGAGTTCTTCCCGACATATATTCGTCCGACGAACATCTTGGTGAGCTCCTGCCACTACTCGTCTGAGGTTGACGACACAATGAAATCCCATTCGAGAGATGGACTTCTAATCTCCTCTCCACATTGTCTAGCCTTCCCTGTTGTTGAATCAAGTTCTTCTTAACCTCTTCTTCAATCTTACTCTGGGTATTCTCCAACTGATCGGTGATTTGCTGAGTCTGCAATTGATGATACTGGAATTCCATAGCAATCTTCTCTTTATGGTTAGCCATCTCATTATCCACCTTCTCTCGTACTCCATCTAGGGCTAACTGTGTCGATTTGGTCATTACCAGCATTACGTCTTTCTTGGCATCTTCTTTCTGGGTCTCCACAAGTTGCTGGACGCTCTGGTTAGCTTTTTGCCATTTTTCAGCGTGGTCTTCCATCTTCCTATCCATTGAATCCAACCTGATGGTAGCTTCAACCTCATATGCTTCTACATGGGCGATTACTTGGTTGCACATCTGAAGATGCTGCACCCGCAACTCTTCGGTTACTATCTTTATCCCCTCCGTGACCAACTGTGGGAATTCTTCTTTGATGTGTTGACGTTACTGAGTTATAATTTCTTCTATCATTGCCTGTTGTTGCTCGCTAAGTTCATCGCGCATCGCCTGCTGCTCGTTACGCAACTGCTGTTGCTGCCGGCTAATTTCGTCTTTTATCGCTCGCTGTTGCTCGCTGATTTCGTCTTTCATTGCTCGCTGTTGCGCGCTAATTTCGTCTTTCATCGCTCGCTGTTGCTCACTGATCTGAAGTAACAACACGCTAAGATCTTTTAAAGACGGTTCGTCCGACTTCGGTAGCATTCCCCGCACGTCCAAGAATCGAGTTCTGTTTTACGCCCTTCAGTTTGTTGAGTTTTTACTCTGGGATAGTCCTCCACGCTAACGCACACAACATGATACGCAACATTACATTTGATACAGTGAATTTTATTACTGTCAGGTCGATCTGTTCCGCAACTTTGCCACAAAGTTTTACTCTGTATTATTTCACGCTTCGTTTCCCTTCCCTCGAATTCATTCTCGAAGTTCACAGCCTCCTTATCCGGATCCATGACTGATTCACAATACATTCTGATGCCTTTAAGATTAGACACTTGACCCAAAAACTATATTCGGAACAAACACTGCAATAGCTATGCCGGTGTGAATAATAAAACGTCCTCGTTCCCGGGTTTCGGCACCAATTAATTATGACGGGAATTTTACTTCGGACGTTCCAGTCTCACTTCTCTTTTTCAAGAGCGCCGCGAGATACAAAAGGATTGCATGCTGACAAGTTTCGACAAAGGCAAATCGAAATACTTGCTTCCGGAACTCTGTATAGCACTGTAATCGATAGTCGGTTGGCATCACCAGAACAGGTGGTTGTAGATCGGTGGAACCGATAGTAGCCCCTTGTTACTTCGGGTGATACGAATATTGCAGAAAAAACTGAATATAGACGTAAATCCGAAAATTGGCGGGAAAGGGTCCCAAACCTTTCACACGGTGGGGAATCACTCGAAAAAGAAGTCCAAACAGCTTAAAACCACAGAAAAGCGCGATTTCCAGCTATAACGTAGGGGTGTTAAAAGTATATCACATTTGGTACCTTTTCTACTTGCTTCAGAATTTTTTGTGAAATTTTCCAGTTCTATTCGGATAAGCTTAAATAGCTCTGCTATGACGTTTACAGGGTGTTCCAAGCAAAATAAACAATTTCTGAACACATTTACACCACCATAGAAGTTGAACAAATGAGATTTATTAATATATGTACTGTACTTCCAATACACATTTAAGGCGTATACCAACTTTTTTGGTATGTATCGCGACTTTATACGTCAACTATGATTGACACACAAAATACAAATGAATTGGAACAACAATCTTTCTGCATAATCTTTGTCCAACAAATATTGTTCGATAAGGCAAAATCACGAATACTTTCAAATAAAGATAATCGGTATAAGCATACAGCAGAACACAAACACTTTTACACAAACGGTATTCAGAACAAATGATCCCGTATAAAGTAACTGTAATTACGTAGCGTAATATTAACGCGTTTTACTATACTAATACAGTTGTCTGACGTCAGTACTTTGATTACCCTGTTTTCCGCTGAGCTCAACGTTACAATATTATTACGGGGATTATTTTTAGCGTATACGTGTGCCGTATACGTACACCGATTACCCTAACACATCTCAAAAATTACAAAACATGAATTATTTGACTTACAGGTGAAATATGCGTAGTCTCGTTATGGCCAAACGATACTTATTAACGCTATCTTACACTCAGATACGAAATTTCAATTAACGTGGCGCTATTATTACCCGCAATTTAGTAACGCATTTATTTCAGATGCAAAGAGCTTGATATATTGACTTAGAAATATATTGGAACAATTACGGAAAGTGACGTCACTCTACGAAAATATTACTTAACACGTATTGACATAAACACGATTTCAATACGTATACAATTTTTCTCAACGTCGTATGGTCATCTCCTTTGATTAATTTTCTTTGGAGTAAAATGAACAATAACAGAGAATATGACACAGCAATTCAAAACTGTCACACCGCATCACTTACGGTAACTCTATATGCGACCTACTAATCTACATATATAGTTCGTCAGAAATAAGCTTTTTTCTTTCCTTTTTTATGTTTTGAACCGCAAAGCTAATGTTCCTTCTCGTTATACCAATTTACTAAATCATACACAACTTTTTTTCCGTGGTTCAAACTATCGGTACCAAGCTACTGTGGCATACGATAATTATATTTTAGGAATGACAACCTGACTCAATTACCAGAATCTGTTTTACGTAATATGTAAATTTAAGCTACTACTACTACGGCCTATTTTACTTTTTAAAATAGCGTAGCTAGGATCCTGAGTACCAAATTTTTATTTTATTATGCCCACTGACAATATAACTATCTAAAATATATCTGCAGTTGCGATCAATGCACAAGCATGAGTTATGTCAACAATTGCGTCGCAGTAAATATGTCACGTGATCGCCGGCAACAAACCGCACTGTCCCGCTATTTCTGTCTTTGTTATCTGTACAGACAAGACAAACGCACGATTCTTACTATTTAAAATATCGGCGTGGAATATTTGTCTCGTAACATTAGCACTATTTTTCACAGTATTCAGCATTCACAATCACAGTTCATATCCATTCCAGGAGAATATCAAATTGGAAATAATAAAAAAAAACATTACCTGAGTAGCCACTGACAGTTCCCTGCTACTTCGAAAGCACACAATACTTATCCTGTATAAGCCACCACTTAAGGATAATCTTGAGTATTTCTACATTCCAGTTTACTCCGTGATATGTACTTCACGGAGATACATTTTTTTAGTTGGTTTTCACAGTATTGTCATTCAAACCACACTAGTTTTCGACGAGCTTCACTTCTGTACGTTCGTCACCATGCAATTCCAAAAGTACATCTAAAGTCGTACAGTGTTGCCACCTCAATAAAACTTTTTTCTCCATGTATCCATCCGTGTCCGCTTCAGGCGCGGCCGGGAAACGTCAATTCACACAGAATGGGTTCAAAAGTAAACTTTATCATACAATAACTGTACAAAAGTGTGCGGACACCATGCAATGATTCTCCACAAGTAATTATGGGACCGTCACTTTATGTAAAAGTCCGGAAACGTGTTTTATTTTTTGGTTATATTCTACCACTTTAAAATATCTAAAATGTCATGGGTCCTGAACCACTAAAAATACAAAACATATTTTTTTGGGTCATCTGTTATCTTATTTTTTTAAATTCAATTTTTAAATTTTCTAACATCTTTCATAATTTGAATTTGGCGCCAACGTAAAAGAAACGATAACCATCTTGTAGAGCTTCAAAAAATGTTTAATTTAGAAAAAAGAAAGTAATCTTTGGTACAAATCAGAAGGAGATGTCGCCAAACTACCAGAAAACACATATTAATTTATTTTGAGGAGTGCTTAGCATCTTTTGAGCTGAAATTTGGTAGCAACAAACATGAACATTGGTATCAATAGAAATAAATGAATATACAAATTAGTGATACCCTGTATATAGAAATTGGACTTCTGAGGGGTGAATGGGGGCTATTGCATTTGCCCTGTTTTCAGTGTATATTTTCTTATTTAAAAAAACACATATTTGAATTTTGTGGGACGCTGGCAACACTGTCATTTGCTGTACGCAGGAAACAAAATTCTTACATGTACAGCAAATATTGGGAACAATCATTTAAAAATTGAAGGGTGCAGGTGCAATAGCAAGGGAGATAAAAAAATCGAGTTCTTTTACCTATGGGACTCAACCTGCATTTTTTGGGATGGACTGTGGTCTACCCTCAGGTTGGCATCCCTAGCGACGTCCCTAATTGTCACAATGACATGAACGATACCTCGATAGAAAGCTTATGGAGCACAAATTTCAACGAGACAATCTTTGTCCCCGGGGGCCCAACCCGTAAAAGAAGAAGAATAAAATTTTAAAAAAATAACATGTTTCTTTGAAATTTATGGGACTATGGCAACACTGTTAATTGGCTTACGCAGGAAAAAAAATACTTTCACATGTACCCAGACATTGGGAACAATCATATAAAAATGAAGGATGTAGGTGCAAGAGCAAGAGAGATAAAAATTCGGAACCTCGTACCTACGAGAATTACCCTGTATTTTTTTTTTGGTTTGGACTTTGGTCTACCTCCAGGTTGCAACCCTAGCTTCACCCCTAATTGTCACCAGAACATGAACGATGCTCTTTTTTATTTTTTTATGTGATTGTTCCCAATTAGTGGCGTACATGTGAGGTTATTTATTCCTGCTTACGACATATAACTATGTTGCCACAGTCCTACAGAAGTCACGGAAACATGTTTTTTTTTAATAATTTACTGTCTTGTTCTTTTACGGTTGGGCGGGGGGGGGGGCACAAAAGTTACCTCGTTGAACTCTGTGTTCCATAAGCTTTTCAACGAGGTATAGTTCATTAGACGGGCTACTAGAGCTGCCAACGTGAAGGTCTACGTCTTTTTTGAAATCAGTTGCCGTCCGGAAAAGGAGAAATTAAATTTAACACTTTCTTCAGTAAAAAAAAATTAAGTGCCAATTTTTCACCAGTAATCGTCACCAAATATATTTGGCTTGCACCAGTAGTCGTCACCCTCGGAAGCAGAGAAAGTGGCAGTCAAAGCACGCAAACTTACAATCTGATAAATAATTTGATCATCAACTAGGCATTTTATGTGCATACAAACATCAGGCACCTATACCTAAAACTTCAGTTATTATTTGGTGATGTCCACTTGTTTACCATTTTCTAATAACAAAAACACAAAAATAGAACGAAACACAGACTTGCCGCCCAAACACAAGGGGTTCATTAACTTGGCCCTACCCCCGACCGCACTAAATTTTAGAAATCAATAGCCTATTGTTTTGAACCGCAATGCTCAAAAAGTTAAAAGCTCTTCTATTTTGTGGGGGCGAAGTTAATGGTAGTACCCCTCAGTCATTTAAAGAAAAACAAATAGTGTACTGGTCTGTGCTAGTTTTGCACCGTTTTGTACCGCAAATGTTAAAACATTATCAGCCCTTAAATTTGTATGGGGCCAAGTTAATGGTAGCCCCCTACAGCAAAATTTCAAAAATAAAGCATTTACACATACCACAACAGATTGCAAATGTTCTGCACCGTTATGCACCGCAACGGTTAAAAAATTATAGGCTCTTCTCTTGCGGGGTCCAAGTTAGTTGTAGCGAACCCTGAGTCATATTTTTCGAAAACATATAGTGTACCGGTCTGTGGTCGTTTTGCACCGTTTTGCACCCAAATTTCTCCTTTTTTACTGCAATAGTTGGAAAGTTATATGTTCTTAAATGTGTGTGTGGGGTGGGGGGACAAGTTATTGGTAACCCTCTACAGCAAAATTTAAAATATCAGGGATTGACAGATTGCATTTGATTCTCACCGTTTTTTACCCAAGTTTTATGTTTTAAACAGCAACTGGGAAAAAGTTAGAAGTACATATATATTGGGAAGGAAAGGGGGGAGGGTAGAAAATGACAAACCCTTAATCATTTCTTTAAAATGGAAAATATAAATAGTGTTGTGGAATTGCATAGCAGTAGTTTTGCAAGTTTTGCACCACGACATTTAAATTGATAGAAGAAGGTTCATTTTTCCGGGAGGGGGCCAAGTTAATTGGTGACCCTCCTCATTTTATTTTTCACTGAAAACAATTAGTTTTTGGATTACACTCATTTTAGCTTGCGGACCGATTAACAGTAAAGTATTTTCATAGAGTTTAATTTCTATGTTAATTAAATTAACACAACGCGATGTCATGAATGTGATTTATTTAAGTGGTTATTGTTGAAGACATCAAAGCAAATAATTGGTGACGCAGCTTAGACCTATCACACATTAGCATTTTTTTCTTTTCCCCTTTTTAATTGCGAACAAGAAATACATATTTCTAAATGACAGGGCGCGCACTGGTAATTCTAAAATACGTAACCATGATAAAATAATTGAAACATGGTCTACTTCGGGGGCGATAAAACTATTGTTTGCGGAAGTACTTTATTACGCATGTGTTAAACCTGTTCGCAGGCACTAGCAATTAAATTGCTCAATTCGGTAGCTTCGCCTCAGAAAGAAGTAGTTACAAATAACTTACACAGTAAGAAGTAATTTAGTCGTTAAGTAGTTTGTTTTGCAGCAAAAGTACGTAATAGTTTAATTCTGAATTGTTTTGTTCGATGTAAATAGACAAGATGCAGAAACGTGATATTTTTAAATAAGATATTCATTATATAAATATCTAATTATGGCAGTGGTTTATTAAGTTCAAGAATTATTATTTTCTCTTACAATTTCCGAGTTATGTTTTGCCATTGTAAACTCCCTCAAAATTATCGTGAAGTAAATATTTATCGTAAGTCAGCAACATCCTAGCGCATTGATACCCACATTTCTTTTAGCTCATGTACCACATTAAAATTTAGTACGATCTCCTAGGTCGATTTAGTACGATTGCAATCTATTGCAGTATGTATAACTGCCTAATTTTTGAAATTTTGCTGTAGCGGGGTACCATTAACTTGCATCCGACAAATGTAAGTGCTAATAACTTATTAACCATAGCGGTGCAAAAACTCGAAACTTGGGTGCAAAATGGTTCAAGACGAGCACAGAGACACTATCTCTTTTCGAAACATTTGACTGAGGGGGGGTACCATTAACTTGCTCCCCCAAATAGAAGAACTTATAACTTTTTAAACATTGCGGTGCAAAACACGAAAATTGGGTGCAAACGGTGAAAAACAATAGGCTATTTATTTCTAAAATTTGGTGTGGTGCAGGGATCCAAACACAAGACATCTCAACTAAACGAAGTGACGCAATGAACATATTAATGGTGCCTGTTACGTACTAGATTATGACTGCTAATTTGGTCTTTTTTGTCACCAAACGATGAAAGTTTTTCTTATTTTCACACGTTTAATTAAAACATGACGACTACTGGAGCAGTGCCGAGAACTCCTACTTTTACCTTAATTAGCGCAACCGTGAGGCAAGTTATAGGCTTGTTTGTCTGTCCGCCCCCTGCATCTCAGCAACTACAAGTCCGACCGAGTTGAGCCATACACCGCTGAATGCTTCATGATCTGAAACGGAGGGGAAACTTATAACTTTAACTCTAATACTGAAAGGTCCTTTTAATTAACTTAGTTTTCTCCATTTTTCCTATGTATTTTTCTATGGTAGGTTTGCTCCGCCCCACCCTGTAGATCTCAGTAACTGTAAGTCACACAGAAATGAATGATACACGGTTGATTCATCACGGCAGAGATGATCTATATATCGTTGGATTTCTCATGGCCTCCAATGTTGAGGAAAATTGTGAATGTGACACTAAAACGACAGGTCGTTTTCAATTGCTTAATATTCTCCATTAGCGCCCCTACGAGATTTCAGTAGCCACAGGTTCGACAGAGATAAGCCATAAACCGTTGGAATAGTAATGGACACTGGTGGGCCTCGCCAATGACTTAAACTGGCAGGCCAATGACTTAAACTCTGAAACTGGCAGGCCTCGCCATTTGCTTACACTCTAAGCCCCAGTTCACACATGCGGTGCGGGAGCCTTGCGGTGACCATGCGGAAGCGGCACAAACAGTTCACACATTCTGCGGTTTGTCTGCGAACACCCTGCGGCGTTCAAGGACAAATCTCAGTTTAAACAACTACGCAATGGATGCGCACGTTTGTGCAATAGTAGAAATAATTTTCTAAGTATGACATTTCAAATTTCTCTTTTTATTCAAATTGAGAACATGCTGGTTTTAAAATAAGATCAGTGGTAGTATTTCCAAACCGAAATGTTTTTATTTAAAATGAAATAATGTTGATATTTCATTTGTATGAAAATTATTTCTCAGTGCAAAAATAAAAACTGCTTTATTAATTTTAAGAAACCGTATTTTACAGTGCATTTACAAGCAAGAAAATTCGTAGACAATTCCATCCATATTATTATTATTTTCATTGGAATATTCCTACCATATAGTGAGAATATTGTACCTGCAAGCGAGGACATTTTCAAGTTCTGAAGGTATTCTCATGTAGGTAGGAGTGACAGTTTTTATGGGGAGCGGGTTTATTGCAGGGTTGGCTGGTTTAAATCAAGGTGGTTTAAACCAGTTTTTTTTTTTTCAAAATATAAATTGGTTTAAATCAATAAATAAATAAATAAAAGCAAAATTGCCACAAATAGTGTGAACTTCATGGTGACGATTTCACATATTAAATATACAGAACAGTCATTCTGCCGGTAATACTTCACGGTTGCGAAAGTTGGAGTACGATCTTAGCAGATGAACATAAATTACGGGTGTTTGAAATTAAGGTCTCGAGAAAAATATACGGGCCGAAATGGGATGAGATTACTGGAGAATGGAGAAGACTGCATAATAAAGAACTTCACGAAGTGTACGACTCACCTGATGTAAGAATAATGAAATCGCGATGACTAAAATGGGCAGGCCATGTAACTCGGATGGGAGAAAAACAAAGACTATATTGCATTTTGATTTGAAAGGCGGAGCGAAAGAGACCGTTGGGAAGATGGAGACGACGTTGGGAGGACAATATTAGAAGGGATCTTGGAGAAATAAGTATCTGTAGGGAAAACGGGCTTGATATTGCCCAGGATAGAGCCCGCGAGTTCCGTAAGCCATAGAGCAAGTAAGTAAGGATAACATCATATTTTGATACAAAATAAGTTATAAATTTAAACCTCCAATTATTCATTTTAATATTCGGTCAGACTTTATTCAGCTATTATTATTATTGAGCTTATAATTCTCTACTTAAAATAGAGAAAAATATGAAGAATCTCCGTTTTTATAATTGAACAGTTGAGAAAAAAAAGCATAGATTAAGAAAAAAAAAAAAGATTCCAAACGAGACAAACCGCACGGCTGTGCCATC
>JAGDQP010046339.1:0-15332 GCA_022664845.1 Lepisma saccharinum
ATTTCTTAAAGATTTTATAACACATTTATGCTTGAAGTTTAAACCAAATATCTACAGGTTCTCTTTACTGAATTTAAACATAAACAATAAGGTTCACTTGTTTATTTACACACCATTTCCTTCTTATTCAACGAATTTTATATATTTTTTAAAAAAATATTAAATTTCTCCTCGTTGGCTGCATAAAGATTTGCACATCAAATAGCATTACTTCTGTCAGCTTAGGAATCAAAACACAACGAATCACTGAGCGTTTATGTCAAAACAGCTGATTGTCAATGCAAATGTAACAGGAGAAAAGTACACCTTGTATTATGCAAGTTAACATATTTGCCTGCTAGAATGACTCGCTGTTTAATGTATTTTTGACCAAACTAATAAATAATGAACCAGAAACTAATAAATGTACCATTTTCGTATTACAACGTTAAATAAGGTGGATACGAAAAAAAAATGTCCACTCGAAACATAGATACACTTAAATAGGCTGAACTTTGCAATAAAAAAATATGCACGCAGTAAGTACGTCTTATGTGAAATAAACTACCAAAATTATGAAATTTGTCACACTGGAAGACAACGTACCTTAAAAATGTTACTTTCTATGCAAATATTACACCAATATCAGAACTTCAATTACTGCAATTTTTTTAGTCAACTATCTGTAATTGTATACTATTTTCTTTCAATTTCAGTTCAACAAAAACTATTGTTTTTGTAGTGTAGATTAGTAGTTTAGACTAGAATTAATCAATACGAATGTTTACTATTTAAGTTATGGGAAATTATTTAGTTAGGTTTTATTTATCAATTTTATGTAAAACAAATTTGTAGAAATATTCTCGGAGAAAAGTAAAGAAAATCATAATGCACAGCAGTAAAAACGGTTGTTATTTTTAGTTATCTGCTAAAGAAATACTATACCAAATATTTGTTCCGTTGATTTGCAATAATAAATAATGAGTTATATTGACAAGATTTCATTTTGACAACATTTCAGTTACATTCACAAGATTTTATATGATTTCATATTGACGAAGGATAAGAAAGATGGAGGAAGTAGACCTAAAGAGTAATATAAAAGTAGATAATTTTTGGTTAGAAGAACCAAAGACTTTGGATGACGATGCAGAAAAATTAATTAAGACTTCTGAAGACACAGAGGATAGTCCACCTATTTGTAACGCTCTTGACTATAAATTGATGCATGTAGTGAAGTTTGAAGATACTCACTTTCTTGATGTAGTCCCCGGTTCAGATGATGCCGATCCTTTAAGTTTTGACGTGAAGAATGAAGACGAAAAATACTCTCAGAGTATACCCATTGACTCGAGAAACGAAGATAATTCACACGAGAAGACACTTGAAGTGATAGGTATGTGTTCAACTCGAAGCACATGCAGCCCTCAACAAGAGATCCAGACTTCGCTTTCAATTTACAGGTAAGCGTATGTTTCATTGTTCCTGTATGTATCACTAGTAGTTGTTGTCTTTGTAATAGTTATAATTGTACTTATATTTTTCCCGTCTCTATAGTATAAAATTATGTCATGCGTGAATTTGGTATTTGAATATTGCTTTTAAACAATTTGTTCTATAACTTCATTTACTTGGAATACAATATCCCATAATTAAAGGCAGGTCACTTAAGATATATTTTTATTTTCCGTTTAATCCCCACTTCAAGACAGCGAGAACTTTAATCCCTTTAATAATACTTGTGAGTTTCTGCCTCTTCTAGGACATTACCTGTTGTATGAAACTCGAGTAGTTGATTTAGTTTAGAGCGCAAGGTGAACATTACATTGCGTTATCAGAATTAACTAAAATATTTTCTAGTAAATGTAACAAAATTTATCAGAATTGAATAAAAATATGTACTCTTTTCTTCGTGTTCTTATTAAACAAATACCATCATTTCATGACATAGAAGTCATCGATGAACTTCCGCATCTTCAACTTGCCTAAGCACCGTATTGAAAACATGCTTAATTGCAGGTAGCTAATCATTAACATCAATGCCTTGATAATAATATCATCGACTTATTTTTAAGTAAGGGATTCATACGCCTTTGGTGATTGAAATACTGCGTTTTAGGCTATGCATAGCTATAATGTTAAAAATCCTGGCTATAAAAAACTTTCTATAATTAAGGATGTGTGCTACTTTCGTACTTAGATTCAGTACAGAACGCATTTCTGAAACTTTTATCGTTTTTGTTCGTAACCAATTATTGTCATTAAGAATTAAATGACACAGTATTTCAGTAATATTATCCACAGTATAAAACAGTGCGTAGTGCTGTAGTGTTCTTAAGTTTTATTCTTGTATATGAAGTATTTTAATGAGCTTAAGAAATTAATCGGCCAAATTGTGCCGCATTTGTGATCCAAATATGTTCAGGGATGGTAGGAATATATACAATGTTTATTTTAAGTGCCTTTGAAATCAAAACAATAAAAACCAGCAATAATAAAATTGGGTTTGGTAAATAATTGAGATTATTATCATCACACGTTCTTTTTTAACTGTTCCGAGAATGGTCTTCAGTTACAAAGGCCACAGAAAACGTCGCAATCCAGCTATCATATTATAATAACATATTTCTGGCACTCTAAAGTTATAGTAAAAATGAGTGGCTTATTCGTACACGATATTGTGTAGGCATTACGAGGCGGAAAATATGACCTTGAAAAACGGCGTTCCCAAAAATTCTTGTTTCCTTTGGAACATTTGAATTTAATGTAATACAAGGAAAGTAAAATGGTTTTCACATGCTTTCAAACATAATATTGTGTTTTGGTAGATGTTTTAATATATAGATAGCGTAAAAACTTCGACTAACAGTTTCATCACGCCCTCCACGATTACGAACTATTTCATACTTTTTGTGAATATTTGCCACCTTGCCTAGTAACAGTCGATAATCATATTTCCAAATCTGTAAGCCTAGCTGTGCTCATTATCTGTTTCCGAAAGACAGCGCCTGATATCTCAATTGGACGCAAAGTGTTATTAAACTCTTAAATCATTTTATGAACTTTAATGACGGCGAGTATATAAGTATGATGACCTCTCTTCATAAACAGAGAATTAACCATTTTCTGATATATGCAATGAGACGACATTATCAAAGCATCACAATTTACTATGACCTTCGCACACTCTAAAGATCAACTCATACATGTTTTGCTCTCATCTTTTGATATATGCGGAACTTATTCTTACGAATACTCAAGTTCGCCAGTAAGATGCTCTTAAAATAAAACATTTCCCAAACGTATGGTGGATATTCCCTAGTTTTGAATGTTGGAAAGGTATTATGTTTCTTAGATATTTGTACCTAGCAGCCATAGCTGAGTAGTTGATTATTGATGTAGTGTTCGGGAGATCGTGTGTTCGAACCCACCGACCGATTATTCTGACTGGTGTTATTCTAGGTTTTTTTTTCTCAGTAACACGTTCACCTACACCATCCCGCATACTTACATAAAAAAAATCGTATATATATATTTTCAAATTCAGTTAGACATTCGAAGACAAATATATACGAAAATAATATAAAAACATTTTCCAACATTTTAAGCGTTAATTTTTCTATCAAAAGATAGAATTATCTTTTTCAGCAACGCAAATCAACGGGTAATAATATTAATGAAATATTAATTGTGTATCGGCTGAGAGACCTGTGAGATGTATAACCAAAATTGGAAATGTACTTTGTTTTCGCCGTTATATTTCTTTAAGTGTCGTCAATTAAAATATTATTTTATTTTAAATATTCCATTATATTCTAAATTATTCTGGTATCAAGACTGATTTTGGTTTCTAAAAGATTTCAAGTCAAATTATCTACGAATACATAATGAGAGTTGCTAAACCTTTTTTATACATATCTGTATAAACTTATAAAATCCAAAACAAAGGTTATACTGTATTTTTATAGTATTTTAGCATTGAATGCATTGAATGTTATTACATAGAATAATATTTTCTTACATATTACCGAAAATTTTCAAATTGTTACTAGTGTGATTCTTATATCTTGAATAAGCCATTTTACTTTTTTCTAACTTATACTAGGAACACCACCAAATGCATTGCAGATTCATCGTGCAATGCTGTCTTAGCCCTACGTAGCAGTCTACAACGGGAAATACCAATGATTGAGAAGTACAGCGATACTTCTCTCAGCTTCAATTCCACGAAAAATGAAGTATCTTTTCGAACTGGTGTAACGCCAGACCCAGTTATGGGCTATGCCGATATGGCATGTCCAGCTGTCAATCAGAAAGCAAATGCACTTAGCATAAACAAACTACGTTATCACAACAGCAATAGTGAACTTAATAGACTTTCGTTAAGTTACTCAAGTACAAGAAGTAAGTGTGACCGCCGTGGTAAGTCATTTGCACAGAAGAGTCGTCTAAAGACTCGTTTAAATTCCTACTCAAATTTAGCAGAATATACGTGTGACCACTGCGGTAAGTCATTCGCTCGAAAAAGTCATCTAATCAGTCATTTGATAGTTCACTCAGGGATAAGAGAATATGCGTGTGACCAGTGTGGTAAGTCATTTGGTCTTAAAATTATTCTGAACAGTCATCTGCTAACACACTCAGGCTTAAGGGAATATTCCTGTGACCACTGTGGCAAGTCATTTGCTCGAAAAGGTCATCTAACCTTGCATTCAATCGTTCACTCAGGTATAAAAGAATATACGTGTGACCACTGTGGCAAGTCATTTGGGCAGAAAGTCCATCTAAAGACTCATTTGATTCTCCACTCAGGTTCAAGAGAATATCCGTGCGAGCACTGTGGTAAGCCATTTGCTCTTAAGAGTCATCTGACAACGCATTTGCTAGCACACACAGGTGTAAGAAAATATACCTGTGTCCACTGTGGTAAGTCATTTGCTCAAAAAAGTAATCTAAACAGACATTCGATTGTTCACTCAGGTTTAAGAAAATATTCGTGTGACCACTGTGGTAAGTCGTTTGCTCATAAAAGTATTCTGAACTCGCATTTGGTAATACACTCAGATTTAAGAGAATATACCTGTGACCACTGTGGTAAGTCATTTGCTCGGAAAAGTATTCTGAACTCACATTTGGTAATACATTCAAGTTTAAGGGAATATACGTGTGACCACTGTGGTAAGTCATTTGCTCGAAGAAGTGGTCTGAAGACGCATTTGCTAATACATTCAGGCTTAAGAAAATATTCCTGTGACAACCGTGGTAAGTCATTTGCTCGAAAAAGTCATCTAAACACTCATTTGATAATTAACTCAAGTATGAGAGAATATACTTTTGAACACAGTTATAAGCCATTTGATCAAGAAAGTAATCTAAACAAGCATTTGGTACTTCAATAAAGCACCCCGTTTATGGAAAAATAAGTATTTTCCATAATATTTCTCCCCACTCGCTGGAGCTTCCTCAGCTGTGATTTACTCTATCTACAATGACCGAACGTATACATTTATATCGCCGTCGGTACTGAAATACCCCTATGTGGTATTTTTTTTATCTTTTCATGTTCGCTACCAGGTTATAGTTCTGTGTACTGTGCATACTGTATAAAAATTTCATGTAAAAATTACTTCAACTTTTTAAGGTATTACATCTTTTCAGTACCTAAATTTATTAAGGCTGTAGGGTAGGAACCGGCTTTGTAACATTCCTGAAAAATTCATAGTTTGCCACATAAGGGGTTATGCAGTTCCGACGACGACATACAGTACAGTGGTTTAGCAGTGTTACCTGTTACTGTTTTTTTGTTATTCCTTTCCCTTCTTAATAACTTTCCTCATTGTTCCTTTGAGTTTCCTTATTTTTGTCTGTTTTAATGATGAAAACTGCTTCCAAGATGTCTCGTTCTTTCTTTGTTCTGACTTTTTTTAATCCCACGATATGATACCCTTTTTCTATTACATGTTGAGACAATTCTGAGCTGTCCGTTGCTGTGGTTAGTATCTTTGATGTTCCTTTACCTTTGTCTTGATTTTCTTTTTGTCTGTCCAGCATCTCTCACAGGATCATTTATTTTCGTATATGCCGTCTGCCTCTTCCGCTTTTATAACCCTTTGTGTTCGTTGAAAATCTTGCGTAATTTCATTTCTAACATCCGTAGAACTAGGATAACAGTCTTCAGAAGTACATCTAAGAGACTGCAAAGGGTATATAAAAGATTCGAGGTTCAAGGGATTTTGAAAACAAACATGAAATTATACAACGTTTTCAATGACGCAAAAGGATAATAAAAGCTGAATAGACAGCGGCACATACGAAATTCAATGATCCTGTGAGAAATCGTGTGCAAAGAAAAGAAAAATTAAAACAAGGGTAAAGAAACATCAAAGATACACAGAAAAACAAACGCACAGATCAGAATTGTCACAACATGTAATAGAAGAAGGGCATCGTATCGTTGGATACAAAACAATAAAATCAGCCAGAACACAGAAAGAACGAGACATCTGGAAAGCGTATTTCTTCATTAAAAGAGGAAACAAATTTATAAAAAAAGAATCAGGAAAGTTAAGGGAACAATGGGAAAAGTTATTAAGAAGGGAACGGGCCAACTAGAAATCCGTAACTTGCAACACTACTGTATTGTGCATAAGTGCATACGTTAAATTACTGTGGATAGAGTAGATCTCAGCTGGGGAAGCTCCAGCGAGTGAGGCCAAGTTTGCTGAAAAAATATTTTTATAAACGGCGTGTTTTATTGAAATATTCAGGAAGGTAAGATGAACACCGTGGATTTTAGGAACTTCATTAAACAGTTGATAGTTGAGTCAAGTTTTTAGACAACCTGGAACCATTGTGATAAGTCATTTGCTCGAAAAAGTGATCTAAACACGAAGTTGCTACCACAATCAGATTTAAGAATAATATCCTGTGGCCACTGTGCTAAACAATTTAAAAGAGTAATCTAACGACGGATTTTAAAATTCACTTAGCTATGAGATCGTATGCGTGTTATCAGTGGTAACTCATTGGGCGGAGAGGTCAGGTTAGTGAATATTTGCTATTAAGACTTATCGGGACTGCGATGACACAGTGATAGAGTGATGCTAATGCCATATGGGTTTTGTGGTTGTCAAACATCACATGTGTAGGTTTTGTCGGGGTTCTCCCGTTTCCTCCCACTTTAATTCGGCCAATTTATCCTAGGGTAATTTCACACTAACTCAACTCATCTTCTGTACCACACTCTCACTTCTGTGATTCTTTTGTTTATTGCTTGTACCCATGGATATTTTTTTAAAAATATTTTTAACAGTGGTTTTGTTTTATTAGCTTATAGAGGAAACCAAAATGTGATTTTTTTTGTGTTTGTAATTTTCAGAATTTCTTATTGCTCTTGAATGGTGGTGCTAGAGAGATCAGAGTATGTTCATTTTCAAGTTCTTGCTTGAAGCTTCACTTGATGACGTTGTACACCATTTCGTTTTATTGAAATTTTCAAATTTGATTATTGAATACCCACATATGAATTTTAAAAATCTTATATATGGTGTTGATTCTTTTTACAGCTGCGTTGAAAATTATAATTTGAAACGACCATGGGATCACGAGATGAAAAATACTCGTAGTTTATTAGTTTTCCTCGGGAGGGAATATCCCTTATAGTCCCCATTTTAAAAAGATAATTTGCATTTATGGATTAAGTATCTGTGACTGACTAGGATATTGAAAATCGACCAGGTCTTAGGTTAAACGTACTATCCCGATTTTTCCCTGGTAAGACTTAGAAAAAATCCCTGGGCCCACTTGGGAACATTTGCGAACTGGTAAATAAGTATTAGGAAATGACCCGGTTCCTGATAACATTGGAATGAAGTTTTTTAGAATCCCACCAAGGTTCATTTAATGTAAATTGAAGCTGAGGCCCCAGATCTGGTTAATTAGACTGTATTCCTGATCTGCTTGTGTAAACCGAAGAAACGAATAGATGAATTTGATGTTCTGATCTCATTATTATAATCGGGTAGACAAATTCCAATCCTGGAACAGATACATGGTTCAAATCCGGATAACACATGGCCAGAATACCACAAACGTATAAACTGAAAACCTGTTTGTTGCCTTTTTAGTAGTAGATCCATTATTTTCTTCTAGCATATTTATTAAAAGTGCATTAAACACTATTACCCGTCATGAAATTTGAAAACAAATACTCCCTCTTTATAAGGGCGACAAGTATGATTTTAAGCAATATTTGTTGATATTCTTGAGACAGAAAATTAGTGTTTCTCAATTTCCCGAAAGGTTACTTTGTAAGGAAAGAGGCATTTAATAAAGTTATACAGCTATGATAATGGGTTATGACCTTTTGGGGACTGTGTAATTGAAAAGAATGGATAAGGATCAGGAAATGTAGCATGGAATTTGAGGTTAAAAATGCCATAACTTTGACAGGGCTTCCATCTATGTCATTTAGAATGCTGTGTGCGAAAAGTTTAGTATTTCTTCTAAATATATGTTCCATACCTAAACAGATGAAAAATGGTTAGCTGGTAGAATGTCAGGACAAGAACGAGATAACGTGGCGTCTCTTGTGAACTAATGATTCATTGTTGTTCTACATCATCCGCTGTGATGTATGATGGAACACCTTTCAAAGCAGCTAAAACATTTCTTTTCAGTAAAAGTACTTCACTGAAAAGAACTATGATGCGTAGTTCATTCAAATGTATATGATGAGAGTATTTGCTAAAGATGTGAAGTATTTTTAAACTATGTTTATTACGAAGTATATGTTTGAAGACTTTATCAGCCGACTTGATGATTACGCCATTTCTGACAAGAGTGATTGTATTTCAGAAGTTCCTGAAGAAGTAGTCTGGTATATGGAATTTAGTAACAATGCGAGCTGAAAGAGGTAATTTGGACTCAGCTGCTGGAGCAAGTTGATCGTCAGATTGTAGAATGCTCTTGTCATGAGAGTCAGTTCCAATAGCATTTGAATTTTCAGTTATTTTACTGGAAAGTGAGACAGATGATTGTCTAGATGTAGATAACTTATTTGAAGTGCCTGAATGTTTGCTGGTTGCACCGAGTGATCCCATTTTAAGAGTTGCTGTAAATAGCTTTTCTGGACAATAAATGACAACACATTTTGACATGTTGCATCTCGTTTTGTCTGCTTCGATGATTTTTCTTTATTTTGATTATAATGCTTCGACGCAGAGTAGCCGAAAAAGTTTCGTGCGTAATAATAAGTGCTGCGAACCAAATACGTTAATTATTGTGTGTGACAATTACAAAATAAACTGACTTTGTGCAATGACTAAAAGCGAATTCAGATTTTCTGACATTGACGAATTCAGTAAGTCCTAAAGTGATGTGCACATATTGATCTCTCGTATGTATTTACTAAACAAGGGCATTGATAGCACCTCAACAAATCAATGTTAGGCATGGTTTAGGTTATAGAATATTTTAAAGTAGTTTTCTCTATTTTTATGCTATTATGCTTTTATTATTTGTGTTCTGCATATTCATTTTTGTTTTTTACTATTCCATTGTTATGTTTCCAAGGATGAAAGTTTAGTTGAAATTACCTGTTCTGAAGAAAGCTGATGGATTTTTTAACGTAGACGCAATGAGAAACCTAATGAATAACAGTAGTAATCAACAGGTTGTGGAAATGTTTTATTGAATCCATCACGTGTAACATTAAAGTACATGATACGCATTTGCATTTTGAGAAGTTTAAGTAGGAATAATTATTTAGATATCTTCCTTGTTATTGAGTCTGAACTTTTTATTTGTGTATTATTCCCTTCCGACCGGCTACATAATTAAAGTGATTTTGAAATAAAATTATGTTCAAAACGAGTTAAATATATCCTAAATAATACGAATGAATAATGTTTGCATTTTAATTGTGGGTATTTTGCGTGCTATGGTATGTAATGTAGGTGTTCAAACCTGTCCTTAGGGTGAGTGTATAAATATTTTAGCTGACTCAAAATTACTCAAAATGTTGCCTTAGTACATACGATAGATAGATAAAATGAATTTATTGGCAGTAACAGCACTATGGCTTAGTACTGTACGTACAATAAAATATGACTTCCATAACTTTTACATTGTAATTTATCAAAGATTACGCTTTAATAAATATAATATAACTTGTGCCATTTTCCGTCTACTCCTTCATAACGTTATCCACAAGAACAAAGAACAGCACAAAAAATCCTTCTACAACCAAGTAACACGAAAACAATACTATAGCACATCGCTGAGTGTAAATAGTACTATCCATCCAGCGTTGAGCGCATGGAACGACGTGGTATGCAGACAAAAATTAAGATCCCATATAGAATATATGCTACTCGGCGTGAAAAAGCTAGGATTCCTAAAAATAGGATAAAAACAATTTTTCTTTCAGGTAAGAAGTCTCAAATTTCAGACAAAAAGCTCTGCATTGTACATATTCCAATAACTGTAACTTGCAAAAAATATCTTTACCCCACCCCCTCCGCTGGGACAGCTTATGACCCAACGCTCACCAGCTGATCGACGCGTTTCTTTTCCTTGAATAACCCCGTTGGTATAGCTATTGCCAAACTTCTTCATCGCTACTCAAATTAGATTACGTATAAAATAAAAGATTTTGGGAGACGTTCTTGGTTAAGCCCCTCGTACACGATTCAATAAACATTGAATCAAATTCTTGAACAAGAAGTTGGATGAGTGCGTACACGATCCAACTGGTATAATCAAAGAGTTGTATCCAAGTAGTGTTGAAAGTGCTTGGATGGTGCTCGTACACGATTCAATAAGTTAAGCGGAAGTGTGATAGAGCCAAAAGCACGCGAGTCGATTTGCACTTTCTGCGTTGAAAGCAGGAACATGGAGTGAATGTTAAACATGATATGCGTCGCTTTCAATAAAATAATAACCTGATTAACGGCTGCGATTCCGTAGTTGGTGATGCCTCGAACATCAACTTTTTATTGCTTCATTTAAAACTCTTTTCAATCCTTATAAATTTCTATTTATTTCCGGTTACACCCACTTCTATAAACATCTAACGACAACTAACAATCCAAAGTGAAAATGCATATTTTATTATTATTTCGTTACATACGCACTCCAGTTGATCAAGATAGCGCCATATGGAGGCATACTAATCGTGACACTTCGTGTCGGAATACATTTATTTGCGTTCATTACTACATGCAGATTGTAGGGATGCGGCGGTATATTAATAGCATTGCGTCGTATTATGAATGACACGTTATTTGCTACAAAAATCATGGCCACAATGTTGAATAAGCAAAGGCGGGTTAAAGAAGGTTAGATTTTTATTATATGCGATGCATGGTTTAATGTGCTCGCTCACCAACGTGGAAGCAGCCAAGTAGTTCCAAGTACTTTTCGCTATTCATGTACGGTTTAATGCGCTCGCTCACCAGCGTGCAAGCAGCCAAGTAGTTCCAAGTACTTTTCGCTATTTCATACACAAATTAATGTGCTCACTCACCAACGTGCAGGCAGCCAAGTAGTTCCAAGTACTTTTCGCTATTTCATGCACGGTTTAACGTGCTCGCTCACCAGCGTGGAAGCAGCCAAGTAGTTTCAAGTACTATTCGCTATTTCATACACAAATTAATTTGCTCGCTCACCAACGTGGAAGCAGCCAACTAGTTCCAAGTACTTTTCGCTGTTTCATGCATAGTTTACTGCTCGCTCACCAATGTGGAAGCAGCCAAGTAGTTCCAAGTAATTTTCGCTATTTCACTCTAATTTAATACTTCCATGACTCGAAACTTTGTTATATTTTAAGTTACAGCCCTTCCACACACGTTGGAAAAGATTACATTTTTTTCATGCCCTAAAGTAAAGTGTACCGAGATACTTCTATGTTTAGCAGCTTTGAACTTCCAACATACAGTAAATAAAAACTCGACCTTTCCACATAAATAATGAGCAACTCAGTGCACTTTAAATATCCTACTGCTTCTAAATACAATACGAACTTTATTAGGAATTATAGTAAACCGTCTGTATCAATTTCTATTGCAATAGTGATTGTACAAAAGCTACAGAAGAAACATCAGGTACACTTTACCTCAGCAAGATGCGATGGAATTTCTTGTAGCGATACTTTATTTATTTTATTTTGATTTTCTGATAATATCTTTATTTTGCATCATAAAAACAAGGCTTTAAAAATTCCCTGTTCCATGTTAACATCTTAATTTTTAGCATTCCGGAAGCACTGTTATCACGTGTTCAAGTCACCAGCGATGTGATTGGTAGATCAGTGCGTTGAATTCAATAAAAATAGGACAGGTTCTAAATAGGACGAATTGGATGAGAAGACTTGAATTCAAGAGATTTCCTGTGTGGAGTCTCTGACTCGTGACGTCATTTTCATCCAATTGCTTGTTCAACGCTCTTGTTCAAGCTTTATTGAATCGTGTACGAGGGGCTTTAGTCTACACAATGTGGACAAAATAAACGACTATGCACATCTAACGCAGAAAGTTAGGAATTATGTTATTCTCGTTAAACTACTCGATCAGTCAAAGAACAACGTACATATTATGAAAATATTGACAATTATTCCAAATACAAAGAAGCCTGGATCGTTTATTTACAGTAGTTAAGTTTCACTGTAATTAAAAATGGAAGCCTCGCTTAAATGTCCTGTCCGTCCGTAACGTCGACCATGAATTTCCTGGCCAAACTGAACGTAAAAGCTATATATTCTTTATACCCTTTTAAATGATTGACAATCGATGAAAAGTCAGGGAAACACAACTTACTTGTTTACAACAGTGTAAAGATAAATATATTCAAAATTTCAAACTAGGCATAAAAGACCCGTACGTCATTAATGTCTTTTTTTTTTTGCTTGTTTTTCTAACCAATTTTTATGAATATAAAACATTTCACTACTCTATTCTTAAAATAGTTATTAAAGCGTCATGTGTAGGGGTTTTCTTTTGCACCATTTCATTCCAGTTTCATAGGCGTTGAATTCTCTAACAACGAAATACATGATACAGCGACTAGATTTATTTCAAGACTCAGGCTTTACGGTATAACGGATTATTAACAACTGTGTTAGTCCCAAGGAAAAGTTGATGAATCGGGAAATCCTACTGAATCTTTGGGCAAAGTCACACTGATGTTCTCTCAAATATGAATTTTCATTCACAAAATCGCAATTCTTATAATGATAAAACACTGACTTTCAAAATTTTTATGGGTAAATATGTTTTGTTTTTCTCTTACGTAACATTTAAAGAGATAACAAAATAAGCTAGTAGTATAATAATGAAGATTACGATAATCACCCAATTTTGGTGAGGGCAATAAAAAGATATGAAAATTATTTTTCTCTCTTCGTTGTATGTGTATGTCAGAGTTGTGTGAATTTATTTGTTGTCTGCGAGCTTGTGTGGCATTAAGATGTACGTTGGATGGCATTATAGCAATACCATCTCTAAGTTATGTGTTAGAGTCCGGACTACCTGCTGAATTGTTCATTTTAGAACTTCAACAGGTTCTTAGAAAAACGCGACTCAGTTTACAAATTTGTCAGGGCGGTACAGCTGACGATCAATTTTTACATTTTTGAAGCAAAATTTAAAGTCTACTTGAGATTTAATTGTAAATATAGATTCGATAGCGGCTTTCTGCACATGTTGACAAAATTGTAGTAATTCTTGGTGCTCTGAAATCATTTCAGTGCAACTAATGAGATAATTACATAAAATTTTCTCATTGTCCGATGGAAAACTGTATGTGTCGAAGATGTGCGGGAATATTAAACCTAATAAGGTGATATGATTTTTGGTGTAAAGTCTGGGTGTATGTTTTAACCACGACTTTAAGTGATTTTAGAAAAAATGTTATAATTTTGAAAACCGAGGAAACGTTCTTATTCGAACTTGGTTCGGACTTTCGCGTTCTATCCACCATGCGAACGACCTAAGAATTTGTGTTTATTTTGGTGTAAGTGCAGCTTAATTACCATGTGAACGTCTTTATCCAGGTCTAAAAAGGAAACTGGAGTATCAGTGAAATATACGAAATTGTAGGGCGTTACACGTTAGCGAAAAGTTTTATAATTTGTCGCTCAACAAAGATAAACTTAGTTCAGGAAATTAAAGTTATTGCAGATAATTTGGATCTAGAAGATGAGATCTAAGTGTTCATGTGGGGAGGTTTCTGAAAACAGGAGTTACGAGATATTAAGAGTTTGCGACTTAAAATTACCAGAAATTATATTTGTATGAGTATAATTTAAAAACTGTTTGACAACGATGGGCAGATAAGCAAATACTATTCGTTTGAAATTAAATACCGTAGAGGTGTAATGTCTAGTTCTTCTAGCTTATGTCACAAGCGCAAGTAAATACAACAAAGTAATTTTCATATTAATACCGGAAAATAAATGATAACTCAGATATTCTGATAGATCAACCACTGCAGACTAAGTTCGGCTTGACAGCACGAACTTGATAGAATACTTTAGTTGTGAGCGTCTAGATTATAGTCAACACTCAGAGCCAATGAGCTGATCAAAGTGTAAATATAGAAATGAAACAACTAAATCGAGAGCGGGTTAAAAGTTAGCCGTCCTATATAGTACTTTGTCCCCTTGCTACAAGGCTGCGAGAACATACGCAAGTGCTTCTCTGACGCTGGCTTTCTGAAGAATTTATTTTCCTGATCGGGGACAGGAGATAAGACTAATTTCAATTTGCTTTGAGGTGAATAGCACTTGGTTTGACGTCATGAATTTCAGTGCATTGTACAAAGTGAAGCTTATTATCAAAACGTCTCTTGACCAAAAGCCATAAATGTTGGGAAATCAAGAAAAACCACATGTAATGCACTTTTTATTTTTCAATGTTAGGGAAAATTTGCAACAATGAATATATTAGAAATAGTACTAAAAGATTTAGTTTACCAAGATTTTCCATTTCTGTAAAAAAAAAGTTTGAAAGATAACATATATTTTATTAATATTTACTCTTACTGTTTTTATACACATTCCTTTGAAAATTGATTAATTTTACAGGCATTCTGAATTCATTAAACCTTGCTAATATATTAGAAAATAATGAAATGAACTAAATCATGCCAATATCTCAATTTTACATTTTTGTGGACAAGGGACGTTTTGATATTAAACTCCACAAATGTAGCTAACATGCATCTCTGCTCATTCTTACTCTAACATAGCGACTGGCTTTATTTCCATTTCCTAACAAAAAATACTTTGAAAAGAGTCACGGTTCGTCTCTTGGTAAAATCATTTTTTTTTTTTAATATTTGTATGTAGTAGATGT
>JAGDQP010046340.1:0-15332 GCA_022664845.1 Lepisma saccharinum
CTGCAGCTAGAAATATCAAATTTGGTAACAAGGTACATTATCACTTGCATCTTACTAAAATATTACATGATATATCCCAATACGCAATCTTGGATCCAAAATGGCGCATCTAAATCCATTTTCCACACCATTTGAGCCCCAGATACGAAATTTGGCATACAGGTGAATTATGACAAGAAATTTAGGAAAATATTACAACATTTCGGAAAAGTCGCCATCTTGGATTTAAAATGACCGCCCAAAATTCCATTTTGCACACCGTTCTAGCTGGATGAATGGAATTTTACTTGAAGCTGTACCATCACAAGTAGGTCACGACAATATAAAAGAAACTTTTAAAAAATCGTCAACTTGGATCCATAATGGCCTCCATAAAGACCTAAACAACAATTAGCTTCTAATTCTTACGATCATATTTTTAGTAGCCTAGCAACGTCACCAATTCGTCTACATTTAAACAGGATAACAAAAGCCAAGGAGGTCACTGTACTGTAAATCCAAAATCGATAATCTAAATATGATAAAATACGTTAGATTTTAAACGATTATTTCGAGGGTTTGAAATAGTTTTCTCATTGAGAACTATATTTTGAAACAGCTTATAATTGTAACTGCCTTTCTTTTATATAAAGAACACTATGCTTTACATATAACGTTTAATGTTTACGTTTGGAAGTAGTACTTATGATTGCTTTGCTGCAAAATAATCACAACGTATACATTTATGTAAACACTTGTCAATATAAATATTAAACAGCAGAGAAGTGGCAAATTTATTTATTGTTTTTCAGTAACGCTACAAAAAACAGCATTGATTTCTCTAATGAAAACAATTCTAAAGCAATGAATATCATACGCCATCTTAGCTTGACTTAAAATAACTGTTATTTGCAAATTAAATTGCTACCCCATCATGATACTTGTATGTCACATGTTAAAGATAACTTAGTCACGAAATTTCGTGATTTCAGAAAATCCATTCTTTGACTTTTTAGATTTAGTAGTGATAAACAACAATTAGCTTCTAATTCTTACGATCATATTGTTAGTAGCCTAGCAACGTCACCAATTCATCTACATTTAAACAGGATACCATAAAGGCCAAGGAGGTCTGTAAATCCAAAATCGATCATCTAATTATGATAGAATACGTTAAATTTTAAAAGATTTTTTCGAGAATTTGAAATAGTTTTCGCATTGAAAATTATATTTTGAAACAGCTTACAAGTGTATCTGCCCTTCCTTTATAGAAAGAACACTATGTTTTACATATGGCGTTTAATGTCAACGTTTGCAAGTAGTACTTTTAATAGTTTTGCTGCAAAATAATCGCAACGATCACATTTATGTAACCCCTTATCAATATAAATATTAAACAGCAGAGAAGTGGCAAAATTATTTATTATTTTGCAGTAATGCTATTGATTTGTCTAATGAAAACAATTCTAAACCAATGAATATCATACGCCATCTTAGCTTGACTTAAAATAACTGTTATTTGCAAATTAAATTGCTACCCCATCATGATACTTGTATGTGATATGTTTAAAATAACTTAGTCAGGTAATTTCGTGATCTCAAAATAATACATTATTTGACTTTTTGATTAATTAGTGCTAAACAACAAGTAGCTTCAAATTTTTACGATCATATTGTTAGTAGCCTAGTAACGTCACCAATTCGTCTACATTTAAATAGGATAACAAAAGCCAAGGAGGTCACTGTACTGTAAATCCAAAATCGATAGTCTAATTATGATAAAATACGTTAGATTTTAAACGATTATTTCGAGGGTTTGAAATAGTTTTCGCATTGAGAACTATATTTTGAAACAACTTACAATTGTATCTGTCCTTTTTCTATAGAAAGAACGCTATGCTTTACATATAACGTTTAATGTTTACGTTTGCAAGTAGTACTTATCATTGCTTTGCTGCAAAATAATCGCAACGTATACATTTATGTAACCACTTGTCAATATAAATATTAAACAACAGAGAAGTGGCAAATTTATTTAATGTTTTTCAGTAATGCTACAAACAACAGCATTGTTTTCTCCAATGAAAACAATTCTAAACCAATGAATATCATACGCCATATTAGCTTGACTTATAATAAGTTATCTGCAAAACTAATTTCAACCCCTTCATGATACTTGTATGTCACATGTTTAAGAAAACTTAGTCAGGTATTATCATGATCTATTATTTGATTTGTTGATTTAATAGTGCTAAACAACAATTAGCTTCTAATTCTTTCGATCTTATTTTTAGTAGCCTAGCAACGTCACCAATTTGTCTAAATTGAAACAGGATAATATAAAAGCCAAGGAGGTCACTGTACTGTAAATCCAAAATCGATAATCTAATTATGATAAAATACGTTAAATTTTAAAAGATATTTTCGAGAGTTTGAAATAGTATTCGCATTGAAAATTATATTTTGAAACAGCTTACAAGTGTATCTGCCCTTCTTTTATAGAAAGAACACTATACTTTTCATATAACGTTTAATGTTTACGTTTGCAAGTAATACTTATGATTGCTTTACTGCAAAATAATCGCAACGTATACATTTATGTAACCACTTGTCAATATAAATATTAAACAGCAGAGAAGTGGAAAATTTATTTATTGTTTTGCAGCAATGCAAAAAAAACAGCATTGGTTTCTCTAATGAAAACAATTCTAAACCAATGAATATCATGCGCCATATTAGCTTGACTTAAAATAACTGTTATCTGCAAACTAATTGCTCCAACATCATGATACTTGTATGTAACATGTTTAATATTACTTAGTCAGGTAATTTCGTGATCTCAACAAACCCATTATTTGACTTTTTGAATTCATAGTTCTAAACAACAATTCATTCTAATTCTTACGATCATATTGTTAGTAGCCTAGCAACGTCACCAATTCGTCTACATTTAAACCAGATAACATAAAAGCCAAGGAGGTCACTGTACTGTAAATCCAAAATCGATAATCTAATTATGATAAAATACGTTAGATTGTAAACGATTATTTCGAGAGTTTGAAATAATTTTCGCATTGAAAATTATTTTTTGAAACAGCCTACAAGTGTATCTGCCCTTCTTTTATTGAAAGAACGTAATGCTTTACATATAGCGTTTAATGTTTACGTCTGCAAATAGTACTTATAATTGTTTTGCTGAAAAATAATCCCAACCTATACATTTATGTAACTACTTGTCAATATAAATATTAATTAGCAGAGAAGTGGCAAATTTATTTAATGTCTTTCAGTAATGCTACAAACAACAGCATTGGTTTCTCTAATGAAAACAATTCTAAACCAAATAATGTCATAAGCTATCTTAGCTTGACTTAAAATAACAGTTATCTGCAAAACTAATTGCAACCCCATCATGATACTTGTATGTCATATGTTTAAGATAACTTAGTCAGGTAATTTCGTGATCTCAAAAAAAAAATTTAACTTTTTGATTTAATAGTGCTAAACAACAATTCGCTTCTAATTCTTACAATCATATTGTTAGTAGCCTAGCAACGTCACCAATTCGTCTACATTTAAACAGGATAACAAAAGCCAAGGACGTCACTGTAATGTAAATCCAAAATCGATAATCAAATTATAATAAAATACGTTAGATTTTAAACGATTATTTCGAGGGTTTGAAATAGTTTTCTCATTGAGAACTGTATTTTGAAACAGCTTACAAGTGTATCTGCCCTTATTTTATAGAAAGAACACTATACTTTACATATAACGTTTAATGTTTACGTTTGCAAGTAATACTTATGATTGCTTTGCTGCAAAATAATCGCAACGTATACATTTATGTAACCACTTGTCAATATAAATATTAAACAGCAGAGAAGTGGCAAATTTATTTATTGTTTTTCAGTAATGCTACAAAAAACAGCATTGGTTTCTCTAATGAAAACAATTCTAAACCAATGAATATCATGCGCCATATTAGCTTGACTTAAAATAACTGTTATCTGCAAACTAATTGCTCCAACATCATGATACTTGTATGTAACATGTTTAATATTACTTAGTCAGGTAATTTCGTGATCTCAACAAACCCATTATTTGACTTTTTGAATTCATAGTTCTAAACAACAATTCATTCTAATTCTTACGATCATATTTTTAGTAGCCTAGCAACGTCACTAATTCGTCTACATTTAAACCAGATAACATAAAAGCCAAGGAGATCACTGTAGTGTAAATCCAAAATCGATAATCTAATTATGATAAAATACGTTAGATTGTAAACGATTATTTCGGGAGTTTAAAATAATTTTCGCATTGAAAATTATTTTTTGAAACAGCCTACAAGTGTATCTGCCCTTCTTTTATTGAAAGAACGTAATGCTTTACATATGGCGTTGAATGTTTACGTCTGCAAATAGTACTTATAATTGTTTTGCTGAAAAATAATCGCAACCTATACATTTATGTAACTACTTGTCAATATAAATATTAATTAGCAGAGAAGTGGCAAATTTATTTAATGTTTTTCAGTAATGCTACAAACAACAGCATTGGTTTCTCTAATGAAAACAATTCTAAACCAAATAATGTCATACGCTATCTTAGCTTGACTTTATATAACTGTTATCTGCAAACTAATTGCTACAACATCATGGTACTTGTATGTAACATGTTTAATATTACTTAGTCAGGTAATTTCGTGATCTCAACACACCTATTATTTGACTTTTTTATTTAATAGTGCTAAGCAACAATTAGCTTCTAATTCTTACAATCATATTGTTAGTAGCCTAGCAACGTCACCAATTCGTCTACATTTAAACAGGATAACAAAAGCCAAGGACGTTACTGTAATGTAAATCCAAAATCGATAATCTAATTATGATAAAATGCGTTTGATTTTAATCATGCACTTTGCATGCACTTTGAAAGCTGTAGTGGGTGGAAATTGGTGTCGTCACCCTAGTCTTTTTTGGCAAGGGCGATACTACTCCGATTATACCATGAACATGATTCTTATAAACGCATGTGCATTCACAATTACATTGCGTATTTTATTGTCTTCGATTAGACTTCCACGGCGTCCTAACGCGGTAGCCTTTTCGTTGTTGAAATTTGTTGCCCAGACTTCAAAAATGTAGACATATTATTGGAATATCCTCTGGAGAAAATTTGAATCATTACGAACTTAATTTACAATCGGGCTAGCAAGGGTGAAAAGTGTAGGGAGCAAGTCCAGCCCGTGCAGTACAGATTTTAGGTTCTGTTTGCATACGTTAGAATTAACAAAACAATGTTCTTAAGTACTAGGACACTTTCACTTCTAGAATACTGTAAACATTGTTTTAGGCTTTAAAAGAGTTGGATTAGCCCATTTTATTATTTTTCTCCCATCCATAAATTAAACTGACAAAGAATTGCATAAGCATGAAATAAGTTGGAAATACATGTCAACAATGTCAATGATTCACTGAACACAAAGCAAAGAAAAAATGTTAAGAAAAGAAATGGATATTCAAAGTTCCTATTTTCTTAATATCTAATTAAAGATTGCCTTACAAGACAGGAGATGACCAGGCCATGCCGCTCGGATAGGGGAAAAACTAAGATACTCTATCCTGGGTTGAAAGCCGTATGGAAGGAGATCATTGGGAAGACCGAGACGTCGTTGTTTTTCGAGAAGTAGGTGTTCGTGATGAAAACTGGCTTGATGTTGTCCAGGATAGAATCCAATGGCGAACGTTTGTCACTGTGGTGATGAATTTGCGGGTTCCATAATCCATAGAGTGAGTGAGTTTTACAAGACAAAAAGCTTGGAGCAGCACTCACAAGAAACCACCTCCTCTTTATGCTAAACACTGCAGTTTTTACATAACGTCTTAAACATTGATTGTTGTATTACAGCACGCATTAATTGTTAAGCTGTAGAAATATGGATAGTTTTACTTTCTCAATTCAAACAATAGACTACCCCACGCAGTTACCAGCTTCACAGTACATGCCTACCACGCTATTCTCTGCAAGACTTCCACACGAAAACAGGAAAGAGCGAAATTCAGTTGAAAACTCGATATATCGCACTTGATTATTTTTGTAAGAAAAAGCGAAAGGGCTGTAGTTGCTTGGTTTCCGTTTCTGTTTGTGCATTTCAGGACGTGTTCTTGCCAATGAAAACGTTCATTCCTGCAAATTCAATGTGTCCTGCACTTTTTTTTATAAAGTTCTGCTTGTTTTGCAAAGTTTTGTCTTCCATTGACAATTTCCCTTTGGTAACCTTAGACCAGGCCTTCTAGACCATAGCGTGAGATTTGGCTGCAATTTGATATGATCAATTAGTCATGTCAGGAAGGCTTTTATACGAAATATAACGTTTCTCCGGGAAATAACTTCAGAGTTATAACCTGATAAAGAAGTTGGTGTGGATCAGAAAATGTGATCCACTCCTGAGTAATGTGATTCGAAGTAATTGTCAGAATTGAATAACTTTGGGAATATTTATCACAGCCTTTCATCCAAGCAACGCATTGCATCGAAAGCCCCACAGCTTGTTCACATTCGCAGAAATAAAAGAATGCCAAATGAGACTCATAAGTTTTGACATTTCAAGAGAAAGAATACCGTATTTAGTGTGCCTGAGGTTGATGGCGCCAAAGCTATTTTTTGCATTTATCTCATAGAGGGTGCCCCGTAAAGAAATTTTGCATTACTGAAAAAATGAAAGGTCGTATTTTTTCTTTCTGAGTCACCGTTATCATTTTTCACATAGAACGAACGGGTACAAAGTTATCACCGTTTTCAAAGGTATAAATTTCAACTCTTAACAGATCAGAGGATTTCAAACATGTTTTTAATGTCAGGCTGAGGCAAAAGTCTGGTGGTACGTAAAAAATAACTCGATAGAGGGAGCCCAAATGTTGGATCTCGTTTATTGGGAGATGGGCTCCATGACGGTCAACTTGGATTTGTCGAGAATTTTAAATGGGACATATTTGTAGGCCAGCTCGTCCTCAGAAATTTAAACGCGAAATCGTTTCTTACATGCGTTTGTTTCTTTAGGAGATAGGTTTAGGATATGGCGAGAGGTTATTATTTGTTATTCTGCCATTGGAGGTAGGAAACGTTTGGCTGCTATAACTCCCGGGAAGGTCATATTTCGTATAAAAGCCTTCCAGACATGGCTCATTCATCATACCAAATTACAGCCAGATCTCAGATTATGAGCTGGAAACTTTTCGAATATTGGTCGGATTGACAGAGAATGTTCCAGAAGTGATATTAGTAAGTAGAGAATAAGCTTAAAACCTAAGTACGAATCCGGACCGTACTAATTACATAAGGAATGGTATTTTTTCATGGTTAAAACAATAAGTTGTTAATATAATAGTATAGGGTGGACCAGTTACCTACAATCTGTAGAGGCATTTTTGACTATGTTAGTGGCAAGTTAGATTGATTAAAACCAAAGCGGTTTAAATCAAACTTAAAAAAAAAAAAATTAAATTCAAAATTAATTTTATTTAAAATAGAAATGAAGTGCAGTTTTTCTAAGCTTTCTGTGGTTCGATTCGTATGCAAGCTTGAAATTTACCTTTTAGACATTATGTGATGATAGGCCCTTAGTTATGTAAACCCAAGCCGAAATGATTGGCCAAGAATTTTAGGATATAAACTTGGAATCCAGTCCACATGATAAGTTGACCATTTACTTTACAAATTTGTTTATTATAGTAAAACATATGAAAACGAACAGAGAGAAAAAAAAATGTGTTTACAAACAGAAAAATTGTCGTTTCGTAACATTACCACGCAAAATGTATTTGTATCAAACAATTTAGTTTCATTGTAAATTGCTCAGAAACGATTTATGCTTAACGTGTGAAGTTTAGCTATGCGTATGCAAAAGAATGAAAACCAAAACTGCGTATTCAATATCAATTTAATTATATTCACTATCTTCCATTAAACTGAATTTTATTTAACGCCTTTAGGTATCTTTGACTCAGGTCGAACAGATGTTGATTGGAAATTTTGTAAATAAAGAAAGTGGTAAGAAAGGGAAAACCTCGGGAAAATACACGCAGCTGAGCGACCGCGGTCCCAAAATAGCTCACATTTTATGGAATATTGTTAGTGGTTGTTCCGAAACTGAGAGGATAATTTTGAGGAGAAAACTGGGCCGCGGTGGATCAATGGTTGAGTTCTTACGTCTGGTCCTAGGGGTCGTTGGTTTGATACCCGCTCGTGGTATGTGGACTTTGGGGTGGACAAACAGTGTGCGTGGGTTTTCCCGTTTCCTCCCACTTCATTCCAACATTTCATCGCAACATCATCCATTCTGCCAGAGCCTTAGTTGCCTAAAGGCCTTAAAAATTAAATTCAAATTTGGTGAAAACTCGGCGAAATGAATTAAAATATAGTAAACTTAAATTCTGGAAAATTTCGTTTGGAAGATGTCGCCTGGAGAAAGGAGGCCGTTGTGATTATAAAATGTCCCAGTACTTAGGAAAAGAGAAGCAAAGCTGATACATAGAAACATTTTAAATCGTTCCCTTTTCGGACATAGTTATGGGCGGCCGGGGCCCAGTGGTAGAGCGCTTACCTCTTGCGCGTGGGGAGCCCGGACGATCTCGGCTCTTGCTAAGTACTCTTTGTGGTGAACAAACACCATGTGCGTGGGTTTTCTCAGGGTTCTTATGTTTCTTCCCACTTTCTTTATTCCACGAATTCCCCATTATCATCATTCAGCCTGAGCCAGAGTTGTTTAAAGGTCTTTAATAAAATTAAATTCAGTGAGACATACTTAATATAGTCAAGGCAATATTTTCATCCTTCTTTCCATTTTCATCCTTCAGCATACACGTAACTAAACTTTGTAGAAAGCTGTAATTTTGGCGCCAAATAACGAAACCAACGGAAATTTTGACATCATTGTAATTGAAGTACATAAAACTGCGAAAATACTCTATAAGTGCAGCTTTCTCATCATATTTACTTTCTCTGGAGAACATACAACTTTCCTTGATGACCTTTTTTGGCTCAAGAGTACTTGGCTTGAGACAGGGGCTGCGATGGCTGAGTTGGTAGAACGCTCACTTCTGGTACTAGGGGTCATCGGATCAATCCCTACTCATGCCGTGTGGGCTTTGTGAAGGGCAAACACCGTGTGCATGGGTTTTCTCGGGGTTCTCTCGTAGTGTTGCCACGAGACGAGACAGGCTTCTTTTAATTCGAGATGAGACGAGTCGTCTCAAAAAATGCAAACAGAGTTATTTAATTTGTTTGAAAATATATTAACTCGGATTAAAATATTTACCTTGCAAATCTATACCAGCATTTATTACTTGAAATGAGGGCTATCCTACAAAGAACAGGGAATTCCTAAAGTTATTTTTAATGATCCTTCAAACAGATTTAATTCCCAATTAATTCAAGCTTAAGAATTTCATTTTGTGATAGTGTTCTAGATTCAAGTACTATATTAAAGCATTGATCCAGATATCTATGCATAAAAATCGTATGTTACAGAAGCACCCTGCACAAGTTCTCTTAATGGCACGGTTTCAGTAATTAACCGTTGTGTCATGGTCTTTCTCGTTCCGAACAAAAACAGAGACGTGTCAGCCTTTTGCTGTGCTGAGTTTTGAAAGAGTATTTTTATTGCCTTAGGATGTTATTCGAATTTAAGCCTTTTTTTTGAAATCGGAAAGAGTCACATAGGCTTATTTGTTGAGCTGGCGCCAGAGATTGAAAAAAAAAAAATTTCAGAAGAAGTGGGAGGGCTTGCCTTTGGATTGTACCGACCGTATTGATATTCGTCTCTTAGTAATTCACTACTGGTGTAGACAAAATTAAATTTAGCAACCGTTCTAGAAAGATTGTGGTCGTGCTGTGTAAAATATAAAGGCTCAAAGTTCATCAAAGTTTGTGCATATAGCCCAATGTGTTGATTATATACTAAAGTATCGGGGATGGTGACACCTAGCTGCGGTACTATGGCCACTGCAGTCACATCGAAATTTGCTTGTTGTGCAAACTGTACTTGACATTAGTGCCTTCGACGTACTTATGAGCAATTTATGTTCATATATTGGAGCCGGTAAATCGAATTTCGAGGTTTCAGAATGAAAAAAAAAATACAGTTCAGGGTTGAGCAGCCTTAGGTCCTTAACAGCAGAGAAATATTACCTTGTAAACAATTCGTCCTTATCTTGTAATTTAATTTAATTTATTTTTAAGCTCTTTAGAGAAGTTTGCTCTGGGCCGAGTGGATGACGATGAGAGAATTAGTGGAATGAAGAAAGTGGGGGGATACGGGAGAACCCTGGAGACACTCGATGTTTGTTCACCACAAAGCCCACATGGAACTAATCGGGATCGAACAGACGACCACACACACCAGAGGTGAATTCTCTACGACTAAGCCATCGCTACACATCCTTGTCTTGTGTAGTCCGGGCAGCGTAGCCAGACAAATTGTCGCATGGGCCTCGTATTTGCTTAGTCGTAGGGGACTTTTAATTACCTAAAATAGTTCAACGTTTATTCAAGGAAGGTTTAGACCATACTGCATTTGAAATCGCCCAGCTTGCTTGCTCGACCCCTTTGAAAAAAATCCCTGATCTTAGAACAGTTCAAAAAGAGTATTATTTTATTTTTATACCAACCGATTGATTAATTTTGGCCATTTTTCTATTTCGGCGCATACCAAAATTTGCGTTAATAGATTTTTACGGAAAATGTAATATCTGCGGATTGGTATATCATAGGTTATTCAAACAAAACCCATTTTTTATAATAACATCTGCTTTATAACTGTTGTCCACTGCATGAAAAACTTAAAACATAAACAAACTGGTCAAAATGGGATCCAAGTGTGATTGTCGAATTAGAAACAATTCTAGTTTTCAGGCCACTTTTCGCCGGAAGGGATTCAAAACTAGAGTCGATTTCTTGTACACTATTACATATCAAAGATTACTGAATTTATACAGTATATGAAGGCTGATATATTCTTCCTTAATATTTTATGAATTTTTTTAAATCCAAAAATTCGTATTTTTTGCATGTGAAGGCCTTACCTGGTGGGACAAAAAATAAAAATCTAGTTTCTTCACATAAACTACTTAAAACTTAGAACTTTTGATATTTGCGTTTGAAGGGAGTTGCAAATTTGCAGTTTGTTGAATGATGCTCGTGCACGCTTTGGTAGGGACATTGAAGATCCTACGCTGATGGGAGACCGGATAAAAATCTAATTATTCCACAATTTATACACTTATATCAGGAGCAACTACATTAGAAATTTATGATTTGGTATTTGAGTTTGAAGGGACTTACAGATTTGCTAATCGGAGATGAATAATGCTCGTCCGTAATTCGTACAAAGAATGATTCTGAAAAGAAGCGATCTATATTACTATCAGAGTTACGATTTTACAGCTGTAATGGTAATTGAAATGCTTAAGTATTAATAAATGTAGACAGCTGTGTAAGCGCTACCCACACACATAGAAAGGTGGAAACATTTTGCCAAAGGCCTGGTTGCATAATGTCATGAAAAATGATCGTGCGGAGCAGCCATGTTGCCAACTGAACACTAGGTATATATAAAATAAGCTCTCTTACGAGGATATTTCAGGACCTACTTTACGTATACGTATCGTTCTTGTTCACTCTGATGGTAATATAACATTTACCAAAGAACGAACGAGCATTATTCACCCCACAATTTTCAAATTTGCAACTTCTTTCAAACTCAAATATCAAAGTTGACATTTCTACTTTAGTTTCTTCTGACATAAGTGCCCAACGTGTTAAAAGAATAGATTTATATCTGGTCTCCACCAGAGATAAGAATCTCCAATATCCATAACATAGCGAGCCCGAGTATTATTCACACCCAATTTGCACCAAGTTTGTAGTTCCCTTTAAATTCAAATATCAATGTTCAAATTTTTACCGTATTTCACTTTTGACGTAAATGTATAACGTGCGAAAAAATTAGATTGTTATATTTTGTTCCACCAGAGGTATTGGGCATATACGATTTTTTGGATTTTTAAAAATTCATAAAAGAATAACGAAGCATATATCAATCAACCTTCAAGACACTTTTTTTTATACCGGTATGTTAATAGTGAACAAAAATCAACTTTGATATTCTGTTTCTTCGGGGGAAAAAGAGTACTGAGAAACGGAACTGTTTCTATTTCAACAATCATATTTGGATACCATTTTGACCAGTTCGATTACGTTTTAGGTTTTCCATGCAGAGGACTAAAATTATCAAGCGGATTTTAAAGGTAAGAGGGTTTTTCGTTTGAATGTCGTATGATGTTTAAATGAGTCCGCATCTTACTACATTTTCCTTAAACGACTGCTAATACAAATGTTGGTAAGCGCCCCAATACAAAAGTGGCATCCATTAATTAATAGAGTGAAATAAAAATAAAATAATATTTGTTTTGAAGTATTTTTATATAATAGATATAAATATTTTAAATTATTCTTTTTTCAAAAGGATTGAGCAGCCAAGCTGGATGATTTCACATGAACTGACACAAAGGTATGAAGTGAAGTGCCCGAAACAGTATATCTACTGTATTATCCCAATTATTATTTGGGGGGGCACACACTATTTGGAGGGCCTGGCCCCCATGTGTCTCCGTGGCTACACCCCTGTGTCTGGGTAATGAGTTTGTTATACCTTCATCAGCATGGTGCAGTCTCCTACATTTTACTTTTGTTGGCATGATACTGCAATATTTAACGAGACGAGACGAGACGAGTCAGAACCTTTCGAGATGAGACGCGATTTGCACGAGACCAGACCCCCATGCTTCCTTAAGCTTTATCTGACTTCCTTCTATTCTTCTTACAACAAATCTAGGCGTTATTTTCTGTGACCATGAGAGCAGCATTAGCTCTCGAAACGTTAGAAGTGAGAGATAATTTCATCATTTGAAGACTACCATCATCAGGGGTGAAGTCGATCATTACTAAATGTTGTGATTTTGCACTCCAACCACAGCGTGGTTACATGAAACAACGGTAGTCCCTTAGTATTATTGGTACAAAGGGATTAGCATAGTTTCACGCAATAACCAGATGATAGGATTGCAAATACAGATCATTTAGTTGTGATCACCCCGATAACGGTACAGTAGTTTTTATTTCATGAGAACCTTTTTCCCAAACCACTTTCCCCAGAAACCCCCTACCGCGCCAAGGAAGTGACAGGGTCCTGTCGTAAAACATTTGTTGCCCTCCTGGTTTTTTGCAGGGTTTACAGGGTCTAGAAATTTAGTTTGAATTTGTTTGTGTAAGTATGAGGATAAGAAAATCAGAATGTCAATTTTTTTAGACCATAGTTCTCAAGTGTAAGTCCCGAAAAATGGAAGAAATATATAAAACATGTAGAAAAGATTGAAGTGAAATAGGGGCCTAGAATCCGTTTTCGACAACAGTTGTACGCGTCTTTTATTGAAGTGTCTGACTCAACGGAGGAGAACAGCGATGACTCGGATGGTCTAAGCCAGGATACAGAATAAATCTTTAGGATAAGTTCATAAATTTTATGCATTTATATATTTTGTACATTGTTTCAGCATGATAAACATATCACTCGTCAAATTATCTTAATCATTGGTTAGAACTTCTTTTCGGGGGGAGGAGCCAGACTCTATTTCCTTTTTGTGCCATGTCTTCATACAGATGTAAAATATCTCTAACAATAATAATAATAATAATATAATAACTAGGACGCATTTATCGACATGTACCGAGGGAAAACGGTAAACATCAGTAAGGATGGCCGGCACCGGAAATCGAACCTGGGTCCTTTCGATTATAAGTCAAGCATTCTACCGACTGATTGTGTCATTCAGATCAACTTTATGTTTCGTAATGAATCTCTGAACGAGTCCTGTACTATTCACAAAGAGTAAAGTTTTTGAGAAGCATTTATTTTTGGTGAAAGTAAGAATTTGTTTTTATGGAGGTTGACAACGTCGTTCATCTGCCAATATTTACAATGCAGTTAGAAGCACGTGGCCTGTGCGTTGTTAAAAGATTTTGTTTCAGACAAGGGACGAAGGTTCACATGTTATGGAAGAAACTTTACTTATCTACGCCAGTAACTACTTCCAAGAGTATTTCAATAACCGCTGCTTAGCGTATACGGGCCGCGAATAGCCACTTCACCTCATCTGTAAATAATCCGACCGGGCCAAGAATCACAGGATATTCTATCTAACTTCCTGTGAGGCTCCCTGAGTTCCAGTCTTCTGACTCAGTACCATACTTACATTCAGGTAGTTCAGACGCTTCTCAAAATAGCACAGCTCACCTTCTTCTTGCTCTAAAATAGTCTATTGCAGATCAGTGTAAACACGATCCTGACGAGACCTAGACCCATATAGGTCCCTCTCATCAATCTGGTATATTCATAGGGTTTCGCTGCGGAACCTGTCCTGTTTTTTTTTCTTTGCTTTGTTTTTTTATCCCAGTTCAATTTTCGACCATTTCATCGCTCACAAGACTTTCTCGTTCTGACAGTTTTCCAACTTTATTTACCTCTGCTGTATCCTCTGTCTCACGTTCTATTTCAGCGAGACCTGGATATCTGTCAACATTCGAATTATCGTTACTCCTTCAATTCACAATTACCTCAGCTATCTGTATTCCAAAACACTTCTTATCACAGCTGTAATTTTTAACAAACCTTCCGTGTTAGTATCTAGAAAATTCTCAATCCTAAATCATTTACCACAGTATAAATGAACGAGCTTACTCTTTATTGTCTCCACCCCCCAATCATGAATATTGCCTTAACTGTATGTAACTTTCCTGCGCATTTGCTTCAGTTCTTTTGCCTTTCATCTTTCTTTCCCTGATAGCTTTTTCACTGAATTTTCGTTCTTAAGATATATCATTAAAGTTTCCCATCAAATTTCCTTTACTTACTGTTTTGCATATTGTTTTCTACTCGTACTTCATTTTGTTTTATTATTTACCAACTCTTTCTTGATGAGGGAGGGAGACCAGGAACATTTCCGCTAATTGAATACTTAAGTACCGTAAACACGGGCTACTTGAGCCCTCAGGTCCTACTTAAGGCCATGAGCTCGCAATTCCTACGGACAACAAAAGACGTTCACGGAGTTAGACGTTCCACTAGTATGGGACCATTCCCTAGAACTGGAGCTGTTGTTAATGATGCAGAAGCTCCACCAGAGTGCAGGGCAGCGTGTAATGTTTCTTTTCTCCCAACCATAACTCTCATCTGTGCACAGTAGTTGCATGACCTTAGATATCAGATAAGTGCGTTTGTAATGTATTCCTCC
>JAGDQP010046341.1:2839-15332 GCA_022664845.1 Lepisma saccharinum
CTCTCTCTCTCTCACTCACACACACACACACACACCACGTGAACATGCGTAGGTATACTATGATTACACAATGTACAATGTGCAAAAAATGAACGATATTATTAAACAATATTTGATATTTATTGAATTACGAAGCAAATTTGGTGAATCTGACAGTTACAAAGTAAATAGAGGATAATTTTTCGACAAAATCAACTTCAGGGGTAGCACTTGGTACGGTATTTTACTGTGCGGACCAAATACGCGCAAAAGGCAGCAAATGAACGCTGAAACAGAAAGCAGTAATTTTTTGTTGATTTCATATTCAGTGGTTCCGCCAGACCCCCCCTTGTGGGGGTGTTAACAAGGGGGCCACTCCCCAACTTTAAAATTGTTACTGTAAAAAAAAAAAACGATAGAAACCGTGCAAAACTCCACTTACACCCTCCCAATTTTGACTTTATCTCCCACCCCCCGAAACCGAAAATTCTGGCGAAATTCCTGTTCGTATCACGTTCATTCAACACCACGTGGGAACCTGAAACCCTGATATAGTTAGGAAGGGTATTTAAACACTGACACAACAGACACAATAACAGGGTTGTGGTCATGAAAATCAAGAAAAAGTCGTTGCAACTTTCGTGATATTTATTGGCGGTCCGTATGAGATTTATACACAAAGTAATTAACTTGACAGAAAATTTAACAAGTATGCAAAACATAGGCCCTATCCTATTAGTTACCCAGAACAATGATCATAGTTTGGGCAGAAAACGCTCGAGATGTAAGGAACAGAAGAACCAATGTTAATTTGTCTCCTTACTGTCCTATCTGGAGAAAGAACTCCATTTTTCAGGATCTTCGCTGAAGTCTGTCAAGTTTTTTTTATAATACCACTCTAATAAAGTAATAAATATTCATCGCTGCCTATCCCTCATTCTCTCTCCGATAATTTTCCAATCTCCAGTGTATTTTACAGTTGAAGTAGTTTTTTCACATCATCTTAGTTTTCTACTACTGATAACATTTTTTCTGAAATTTATTATTTTGAGTGCCAAATGCACAAATGAAAATATACACACAAAATGTTTATTAGTTTCTCCACTGTACAGAACCAATCATTTACGTGTATAGGAAGGAGGAATTACGTAGTATGTGTTGGAATGTCTGGCATTGTTACATTCTTACAGCGTTATTCCTTCGGTAATGGTGTTTGCTATATTTTGATGTGGCCAATAACCATTGAACAGGCGATTGATTGAACCAAAGTTAACAATAGCTCAGCATTCAAAAGTTTTAACACTAAATCAACGCAGCCACTTAAACTGACTTGATCATTTAAAATCTGAATGGTTTCGGTTTAAAATTCTAAGTTTCTCTTCTCTATTAGTTCCATTCAATCACCAAATTTGATACTTATATGTGTTTGCATGTTACGTATTGCGTCATCGCAGAATTTTATTCTTTCCGAACAATTATGTAATCTATTACTGCTGTAATGATAGTCGTAATTCTTTCAAATTGATGGTGTTATTTTCAGTTTCTATTATTTTCTAGCAGGAACGTAGTGTCTTTATGTACTCAAACAATAGTCTTATTGTCTGTCTGGGTATTAATTGTTTTTTTTACAGTTGAGCTGATTGTGAATTACCGTAATCACAAAATGAGAAACTTTGAAATTAACTTAGAAGTGGTGGTTTATAGTTTCGACGTGTCGCTTCGTGCTCTCTTGTCGGGCAGTAACATCTCATGTGGCTTATTATAACCTTCATTTAAAACTGTTCTACTGTATATGCAGTATCATCATTAGTTATTTACCGATTGCAGTAGGGCTTTTCGTAAAGCCCCCCCCCCCCCCCCACATTGTTTTGTCTTACTGTTAGTTGTTCTTTTCGTCTTCCATTCAGCTGTAGTTTCAAGTCCATGCTTCAACACACTATTTCCGTATAAACAATGCTCTAACCCAGCGTTCCGCAAACTGTTTTTAGGTGCTGACCAGTTTTATTGGTTGGTAGGTTCAACGGACCACCCTACGCCTGTCCCAAGGGCAGTCCTCGGACCATACATGTTCTAATCATATGTAGCACAGTTTTATCGCGGAGGTTAACATTAGACGAAGATTGTTGACTTTTCATCTGGGTTTCGTTTCATATTGCTGATATATTTCAAGAACTACAAGATTCTTGGTTCACTGCCACGATTGATATCAAGAAACTAAGCACAAAAATGAACTAGTTACATTGATTTTCTACTTCGATATTCATACATTTTCCCATTTCAACAATGTGGCGAGGCATTTTGTTATATCCTCCATGGAGAATGATCGTAGAGTATTAGTTGGTTAGATTGAACAGATACGTGTTACATAAGTTTGCATGAAACTTTTTTTTTTTTTAAGTGCATTGACACATGTTTATATAAAAATTTTACCTATTCAAATAGTTGGTTTCAATCGTGCGTCAGTGGACGAAGAGTTAATGTAACTGCATTACGTTAAGAGTTAATGTAACTTCTTTTCCGAAAATTGCAGTTTTTATATTATTACTAGTGATGGGCTTAGAGCACAAGGCATATTGAGTGTGTGTGTTTTAAGTCGTTACTTACAAAACTGCATAGCATTTACATTTGGTGCACGCAAGTCATATATAAATCTCGTGATGTTGTAAGCTCTTGCTGTGATAGTGATATAGATATGTCCTATTCACAAACAAATGAATTAATATTATCTCAGAAACACCTTCAGTTGAACAGACTGTATTGTTGATAACGCTTCTTAGAGCAGTCTTCGGAGCCGTCTTAAAGGGTCGAACCTCTTGAAATATTGTTGTGTAAGAATGACTGCAAATCGTGCTAGTCTGCATTAGTCGTTTTGGTATTATGTAACGATGCTGTTACTGAGAGAACTTATCTCACGTTTTCTCTGAATGTGTGTGGTATGTGCGTGCGCATGCAATGGTGTAATTCGTTTGTGTGACTACCAGTTAGAACTTCGACTCTTCATAACATAAGTCATGAGAGTTTCAAAGTTCATTTGTGTAGGGTAAATACAGAACAGTAGGTACATTACCTTCGTTTGAAGTATGACCCCTTCAAATTCACCGTTTGATTAACTTGTATCATATTATTAGCATTAGTTCTTTCAGTGATATTCGTCACCAAGGACACACGAACTTAAATGTTTATGGTTTCTATTTGTAGCGTGCTGATAATAGCTCAATATTTTAGCAGAAATAATGCATTATTTCACTTTTCCTCTTGAAAAACCATTCCATAATGTGTACCATTCTATATTTTCATTTAGAAATGTACAGATTCAAAAAGTTGAGTTGTGCGATGTTACTCATATTTATGCAGTTCTAAAACTTTTTTTTTTTTAAAATAATATCTTGACCGAAATCTTATAATTTCATATAATTACTACAGCCTTTTGTTTCAAGTTTCATGAATAGTTTAAAACAAAAATATCCACTGTAATCAATCGCCATGTCATTTTGAAACTCGCCATAAAATCTCATCATTAGAAAAGTAATGTATCATAATTTAACGGAAGTTGGATTTGTATGGACTGCTCGTGGCTCTGTCAGCTTGATTTTAAAACTTAGGCAGCACCGTAAAGAGCTGGGACCTTAGAAATAGTTTGAGAATTTTCTTAAGAAATATATATATTTATTTTCCTAAATCAATTCACAAAATCAGGATATAACAGTGGTATGAAAAGGCTGCAACGGTCTTCTTAAATGCTTTTATTTTGTTTAATAGAAGAATGCATTTTTAAGCATCAGGTGTGTCTGATGTCCAGAATTCCTTGGTTTTAAATAAAGAGACTATGGATAACAGTGGAATAGCTGGTGAAGTAGCTAAGTCACTGATGATCATCCGCGCGGAAGGACTCTTATAAGATAACTGGAGGTTATCAGAGGCCAAAGTTGTCATGAATCCCTATTTTTTATTTTTTCGTTTTCTGTTTTTCAAGCTCTCTTTTCATATTGCTTGACTTCTTTTTCGTAGTTCGTGACGACCAAGCTGTGTTGTAAAAAAATTTCTTAGTTACTCGTGTGAATCAATGAATCAAGTATTAAAATGTATGTATAGTCTAGACTAACTTGATTTGCAGTGATTTTTAAACTGATCTCAAACGTGTGTGTTAAAAGTAGTTCTTGTAAACGTAGTGCATAACTTATGAACTTCAATATCAGTGAGCGAGATTACTCTTGATTTTGAAATTGCCATATTTCAGATGTATCGACGTAATTACCGTAAGTTGCACTTATATATATTTCATAGTTTATAATTGATAGTTAATAAATGTAGCTCTTCGCGAGTCGTCGTTCAGGATTCACTTCATAATTAGAATCTCTCATAATTTCTGCATGTAAATGCGGTCCATAGTTAGATTACAAGAATACAATAAGGAGATTGCGTTTGATTATTGTGACGAAGAGAAGAGAGATTTATGTTCATGAAAAACTGCAATAGCTTAGTGTGAACATGTTTGAATGTTGATTTGATTCATTATAGCATCAAACTAACTCTGCTCGTTAAACCGAACATATTGCTATACATTTTGGTAAAAACGAACAAACTTTGTTTCTTAATTAAGGTACTTCTCTTAAATTGATTGGCTTATTAGTACATTTGTAATTCATTCACTAATTCATACTCTGTTTTTAGAGATTGAAGCACGTTAGTTGTCAGATTTCTTAATGTTTGCATAATTTTGTTGGCTGTGTACCATTACGGTCTAATACACACTTCTTAACACAAATATCACATTACTCAACGTAAAAGAAATATACTGACTTAGTCTGTTTTGCACCTTCCTCTATTTGAATTTTTACAGTATTTGATCTTGCAAGGTCATAGCGTTTCGAGTTCCTTTTGCACTTGGTTAGTGAAAGGGAAGAAAAATTAGTCGAGACTTTTATTTAAGTAGCTTTACAGTTTGTATTTACGGTGACGTATTGGTTTATTACACGGAAATTAAATTGTTTTTGTACACCTTAAGGGTATTACTTTTATATTCAATCCTACCATCTTTGCAAAAGATTAGTTGTAAAGAATGCATCTGTGGGTTTAATTGGATATATTAACAAACCATACGTTATAGGTGTATGCATCACAGCAGGTTTTAAATAAATGATTCGTATTACACTGCAGCAGATGTAGTAGTGTAGCTGCTTTTGTTGCGTTCGAGGCTCGTTTAAATCTTCGTACTAGAAAAAAGTATCGAATTGTCACATTAATATTTTAGAACTAATTAAATATTGATATTAATTTGTGCGATCCAGTTATGGAGCATGCATATCTGTGTGCAGCAAGGAACTTAGATTTGCCTTAGAAATTGGATTGCTCTACCTATAGTGCCATAGTTTGAGCCTTCAATAATGTTAGTGTGTATCGCTACTTTACTTCGCATTCCCCGTATGTATTTATGTGAGCGTTTGTCCCACATGTACTGTGCAAAGGTGAAGACTGACTCGACAAATTATGCACTATGTCAGTTTCAGAATGTTGTGATATTTGTTAGTTATTACAGAAGACGTATTCAGCCCCCGTGGCTACGATCGCAAACTTCGGATCGACACTGATTAGGCACGCGGGTTCGAACCCTGCTGCCGGCCCTTATTGCCTGAGGTTTTCCAGGATTTCACCTAGTTTCACGAAACTTGACGAAGGGTGCCTCCCGATGGACGTCATCTGAGATATTAAACGAGTTCAAGCGATATCTGTCTAGCTCTTAAATTTCTTCTTACTGCCATAACCTATTGTTAATTGGAGCTGTTACTGCGTAAGAAGGAAACTTGCGGGGAATTTTAGACAAGATGGAAAGCAGTTCTGACTGATTTTAAGGTATTGCCCCAACATTTAGTCTTCTAGAAGTGAAAACTTACTTTGCGCAGAATGCTGAAAGTAAATCTTTCAAGTTGCGTTTCCTTGGTGTAAATTATCCAAGTATTTCATTAGATTTTGGAGGAGTTGACATAAGGCTGTGTAGAAAATACAGTATGAGTACTGTCAATCGATTATGCTTACTTTGCTCTATATCTTGTTGCTGACACACTTAATGTAAATTCATTTAACGGTCTTAACTCGTGAGTGTGACGCATGTATATTGTTCGTTATTATGGTTGGACATTTCTTTCTCAGTCCAAAACGGAGTGAGTAATGGTAGGATAGAAAGATCTGGTGGAGTAGAAACATAACAGGTGTAAGAAGTTTCTTGGGAAGATATCGGAGGAACAAGGTGTTTGCGATACTTGAGGAACACGTGACGAACACAAAGCCACAAGTTAGTCACATGTCCACGTGCTAAGCGAACTTTTATTCTTATCGTGTTACTTCTCATAATCATAGTAGTCGTAATTTCACGTCTCTACAAAAATAGTTCGAAAGAACCAGAAAATGGTTTTGAATGAAAAATGATGTTTTTTTTAAAAGTCTATTTTCAGTCAACATCTCTCGAACATTTCACTCAAATTCAAATTGTTGAAATCAGAATGGACTTATTGAGTTATATAGCCAAAGCCAAGATTTCTAATCATCTTATCCATAATTAGGCCTATCAACTCTATTCTGTGGGGAGTTCGTTGCTTTGCAGGTCGACCAAGCTCAACCATGTTTACGCCGAATATCTTGGTTGTTTCTTCTCAGATTTCATTTATTCCTTTGCAAATGTCCCTGGAATAAAGGTCCTTAACTTGTGTTCTTTGTCCGGGGGCTTAAGCTCAATGCATGGTCCGCAAGCCAACATCCAGGACCTTCTTGATGGATGCCTCGCCATACTGTAACAGTAATTGAGGGGGAAAAAAGGGGCATAGTTCCATAGTGGCCACTCAAAGAGATTCTATTTTCCAATACTAGGCCCTAGTAAATCACATAGTTTCATTTTCCAATAAAATTGAAGTAGTAATTAATCTAATAGGACGAAGTGACCACGCCTGGCCACATTGCTCCACATCAGGGTTTAAATAATGAATTCAAAGAAAATCGAAACAAACTTAAATTTTACTAAGAAGTAGGTACAAATAATTTGAATGTATACTATAATATCAAATAATTACTCATCAATATATCTTTTTTTTTTAAAACTGTCATTTTGCATTGCAAAATTTATATTTGAAATTCTTCTTCATATCCTTCACATGCTTAAAATTGATCTACTGAGAAAGGTAGAGGGTGAAACTGCCAAATCAAGTTGAATATGAACTATGATAAACAATTTTCTTTAGTCTTTGTACACCAAAAATAAAGTTTAGAGCACAGTTACCAATAGACCATTTTAGACACATTAGCATGATTTTGTATCAGTAAAGCAGAACATGTATTCTAGTGGAACAGAAGCATTTCCTCCCTTCTCCTTGCAAGATGTTCTCCGTGGATAAGTGCCAATGCTTGCCGCCTTGTAATCGTGGGATCTATGATTCGACACAACTTTAAATTGCACTGGTCAACAATGAAAAAAAAAATAACAAAAAAGGAAAAAAAAAACTGTCTTTTCTTAAATTTAGGTGTCCTCATTGTATTTCGGTGTGCTGAAGTCCAAAATAACATTTTAAAAAGTCTCATCGCGTACCATTTTGTCACAAATTGCATACATGTAAATAGTAGGAAGATAAACAGTATACTGTCGCTGTACAGTCTTGTAGTTCACTCTGGCAAGAAAAGGAAGCATCATAGTATACAAGTGTGGAATGGTGGGAAAGGGCTACATTTTGGAGTAGATGATCAACATGGCAGTCCCTTGAAATCTGCCATATTGGATGAAGGTAATTTTGTTTTTCAAATGGCAAGTGTGTTGTGTGACATATCAAACAATATAAGAACGTTTCCAGAAAGTTATGCCCTGTATTACATTCATGTCTATTACGGTGTCGGAGTTACCTTCACTGTAAAGTTGCAGTACATGTGTTTATTTATCCAGCAACGTTTTAATTCCGACACCGTAACCCTTGGTTCAATCTAATACATGGAATGGTTTTCTGGAAACATTGGCGTATTGTTTGTTAAGTCACATGACGCACATGCCATTAAAAAAATGATCTCAATCCGATATGATGGATTTCAAGATGGTAGCCACGTCGATCCTGTACCCCAAAATGTATCCCCTCCCCACCATTCCACATTTCTATAAAACGATGCTTAATTTCCTTGACGGTTAGTGAGCTAGAAGGCTGTACTGTGACTTTTGACTCACTCTGTAGTTATAAATATCCATACCGGTTATGACAAAATGTTGGGTGATTGCGACAAACTGTGGTCATTTTTGAACTCAACACCCGAAAAAACCATTAAAAAAAAAGTGATCCTTAATTTTGTCGACCAGTGTTAAAAGTCCTGTCAGCTTCGGCTGATGGAAGGCAATAACAAAGCACAATCTGTTCACGTTGCTCAGGGATCTTCGGGTCATAGATCTGCCTCCACGAAGCACGTTCATCATAATCTCTCCCACAAATAACACTGAGAAAGAGTTCCAATACAGTATTTACGTTTTTCTGTTACTAACGAACTGTATTTACAATGTTTTATATAAATGTCAAAAAATATGAGTTCATTGTTTGAACTGTTTTTAATTTGTTTTTTTTTTCCCACAAGTATTAGCCAAAATATGTCTTTGGATTTAAAAATGTCTTATGCTTTCGAAAAAAAAAATCCTTGACAATGTTTTCGAAAAAGAAAAAAAATCCCCACGTGTATCTTGGTTTTCAACTGCGATAAGAAAGCATTGTGAATCAAGAGTTATCATCCAATGCCTGTCTTGTTTGGTTCCAGAGTTTCCTTTTATGGTCTGAAGTCATACACAAACGTACATAAATGGAAAAATTACGAGCATTGAAAGGGAGAACAGCCACGTCTCGTAAGTAAAAATCAAGAGAGTGAAAAAATAGAGGAGTCAATTGCTTTGTGTTGTTAACCCACGCGTGGGCTGTACAAAAAAAAAATAACCCGTTTTTATTTCCCTTGTTACTCTTAAAATTTGTCACCTCTCATTTTGGTTCATTCTCTTGAGAAATTCATATTGAGTACTATTCTATAATACTTCACAGTTTTGTCAGTTTGATGTAGCACGGTTTCAAAAGTATTTAGTGCACCGTCTGGATTTCTTCTGTGATCTAAACGAACTTTCATACACAGACTAATAAAAATCATGTCCCTCTAACATGCTTTTGGGATTTTTACCCCCTTTCTTGTCTCTATTTACGAAATGTAATTTTTTTTTCCGAACGCAATAAATGAGAATTATTGACTTCAACCATCGTCTTGAGTGTCTATCGAAAGTTTAAATAGGCATTTGTAGAGACTTTTATTTTTTTATTTTTATTTTTTGTTTTGTAAATGAAGATCCAACTTCATTTTATAGTACGCATAGCGTTAATTTTTGTGTGAAATTTTTATATTTATAGTTGTAAAATTCGATCGTTCGTCAAAACGCCATTTTTTAAAAATGTTACTTTTTATAAATAATATGCAATTTCCCTTATTTCTTCTTTATATCTTGCATGTGTAGAGTTATGTCAAGTGTCTTGTATGTAAATAGTTATAAACGTGGGAATAATATGCCTTTTTCTATGTTTTCCCGGACTTGATCAATTGGTTTGCACAGACTTTCTTCGTAAAGTTAAACCGTGACGCACGATTAAATGTTATTCTTAGCAAGAATGAGCGAGTTTAATGCGATTGTCTGTAACAAGGGAACAATATGGAAAGGACATTGTGCAACGTATTTCAATTACTTTTTTTTACCAATAGGAAATAAGATTTATCTTAGCAAAGATTTTTCCAATTTTAAAAACAATTTCCTAAAATGCATTTTTGGAGTTTCCATTTACAGTAGAGTTTGGACTCTTGTACGTATCGTTCCTACGCTATCTGCATGCAAATTCATTGTTATCACAAACACCATTCGAATGGGAACTAATGTCAAATTTTACTCAATAAATTTACCCTGTTGTTTCAGTTACATTCAAGAAAGTATATCGACCAAATGTTTGAATTCGTCCGTGTCAGAGTTTAAGGTTTAATTCAGGTGCAAATTAAAAAAAAATTGGTAAGAAATCTGAACACTATAAATAGCTGATAAAAACAACCTAACTTCATCTCACACTTGAAAAGGCAACTATTGTGCGTCACAAGAGACTTGGTGAAACACAGTGTATTGACAGCCAAAGTGCCTTATCATTTTTGATGTGAAGTGACGTGTGGCAATAACATTTTTTATTGCCTTTTTACGTACTGCATGAGTTGGTCGGCATTACTAGAAGAGATACAGACAACAACTATTTGATAGAGTAACTTTTGCGTAGGTTGCTTTTCCAGTGACTATAGTTCCCTATTGTTTGGTGTTAGTGGGGTGGCTAACAAGTTAGTTCGCTTCTGTACATATTTGCATGCGTATGAGTCGCTGATATACATACTCACTCACCTTTGAAACATTTTTCTGTATAGTGATAGTGTTATGGTTTCATTAAAAAAAAAATGCATGAAAGTAGATAAAAGTATGGTAATTGAAGAGATAAATTGAATAGTTTTGATTCACCTCATTGCGTTGATTAACATTTAACTATTGTTAGTAACAAATATATTTATTACTTTGACGAAAATCAAATGGTGATTTTGAACTATTCTTATACATAAATGGGCGTGCCGCCACGTCGTATCTTCCAGTTAGACTTTATTTTTCTAACATTAAATAATTCCATTATTAAATTATTAACAAGATCCTAATGTAGTTCGTATTAGGTAATAGAGGAACACATTGTAGGAATGGTCATCCATACTTTCTATTGTTTCCAGTTAGTGAAATGGAAAGGCATACGCCATCGGTAGAAATAAATGGTGGTCGCTGGGTGTAAGGTCTGGTGAACAAACTGGGTGTAAGTTCGATTCCCTTCAGTTCTCGAATTTTTTGATGGGTCACAGCGCGCTGCAACATTGGCCGGATTGTTGTTCTCCAGCAGGAAACCCCCTTTTCTACTTAGCTAAAAGCCGGGCATTTCGGACCAGAGCTACATACATTCGATCGAGTAGTTGCTAGTAGAGGTTGGCTTTGATGGCGCGACCATCTTGAAATAATTCAAAAGTTGATCACACCTTCGAATTTCCTTCATATAAACATCACCACTTTGATACAACCTTCCTGTCTGAGCACGGTTCCAGAAGATCGCCGGGGTTAAAGCAGTGATTTCTGCAGACTGGATTGCGGCAAAAGATCTATTTTTGATCTCAGGTTATAATAATTGTCTTGCTCACCAATCCTGTAATCGTGCCCTGACGGCACACGTCAATCCGCTTGTGAGCTTGTACCTGGCTCAGATATTAAAGTACCACTCGACAGCCCATGTTGACTTTACCAAGCTTCACGAGTTTTCGATGCATGGTGGCATTTGAAGTACCCAGCTCACGCGACAATCCGCACATTCTTGTTTGGATACTCGCATCTTAGGCTTGGCGTAGACTTCTGGATCCAAGTAACGGATCTTCCTAAACGTGGTTGAAGGCTGGTGTTTCCTACATTGACTGATGGCAGTCAATCATCATTTTCTGATGGCAGTTAATCCGACAGTACAGAACAAATGTCAACAACTGTCTTCTTATCCTAGTAGCCTTTTTAAATGGACCCTAATAACTGCTCTCACGGCAAAATTTTCAACCATGTTCAGAAAAGAAAGAAAAAAAGTTAGAAGGTCAATTAATCTTGTCAAATGAATAAGAAATTCGAAACCTACGATAAAAACTGCTATATGTAAGTACAAGGTCCATCCATAAAGAAACCGAACTTCGGCTTTGTAGGAAAGAAGACAAGTAATTACCTTCAAATGACTTTATCACCTTCAAAATAGTCACCAGAGGAAACAATACACTTTGACCAACGTTTGTACATGTCTTAGAAACACTTGATAGTCATTGACAGTAAGTGTTCGCAATACGCGTAACATTTAATTTAATGTCCGTGACATCATAAAATCTTCTCCGTTTCATAGTCGTCTTAAGCTTGCGAAAAAGGATAAAATCAGCAGACGATAAGTCCGAAGAATATGGAGGGTGATTGATCGCTCTCACTGAATGCCACCAAATCCTCACAGCACTCTTTCCTGTTGTCTTGTCAAAATACGAGGCACAGAGTGAACACACACGTTCCTCATTTGCAGGTCCTCCGTTAAAACTAACCTACTGATATGAAGCATGTCGTGACAGTTACTGCGTGGTTAAACGTCTATCACCTCTCACCAGTGTACGAACTTTCTCCACATTGTCATTTCTTGACGTTGAAGGGCGTCCTGATCTTGGTTCATCCTCGACACTTTCACGTTCCCCCACCTTTGAACAGATTGTACCACATACACCTGGGTTCATGATAATGCTGCATCACTGCCCGTATCATCTGTAACGTTTCGGTGAACGATTTACCCAATTTGTAACAAAACTCTATGCTGTAACGTTATTCCATGTTGATGCGCGTATTTTGTACGCACGCTTGCACCGTTATGTAAGCAAAACAGGCTAATAAATACAATAC
>JAGDQP010046342.1:1729-15332 GCA_022664845.1 Lepisma saccharinum
TGTGAGCCTGAGTAAATGAATTGTTATTAACGTCCTAAACGAGCTGGTGCGCAGTGGTTTTCGTACCACTGCGTTCAATACCCCGCTGTGAATTGAATCTGTGACAAGGCGTACAGAAAGCGAGCGCTCTAACATTTCGGCCACCCCGAGGTCAACTCACGCTAGCGCAAATTGGAATCCAATGACCTCAAATTATATAACCGGTAGTTTTAAATCTAGTAACTCTAGAAGTCTCTAGTAGCATAGTGTTTTAATATGACTAGCTTATTTATTTAAAGAATATGCGATAGTTTGAGTATATGCGTTGAGGTACGTTGTCAATGCGTGTAGTTAGTAATCATAGTATAAAATCACCGACTTACCTCTATGAAATGGTAATGGGTTCACGCAAAATTTCATATCTCAAGAAGCGCGCAAGCATTTTACCAAAAGTGGCATTGATCTAAATATATATGAAAATTTGTGTGAACCTACTGAAAAATTCCAACTTGTGTGTGCTCAATATGTGCTTCTATTTGCTTGTGGTTCACGGTGCACATTACATACACATTTAGTTTATATTACGGAAAACTTACGTTTAGTGCATTTGCCAATACCGCTTCACTTTTAGTTCATATTGAATGAGCCTTTCGTGCATTAAGTTGGTGTCAGTACACAAAGGAATTAATATGGTATGCACTAAAAGCGCTAGCGTGCATAAATTTGAAAAAAAAAAGAACATGTTATGCACTAAAATTGAGATATGTTGAGAACTATTTTGGGGACGTAGGAATTGTGCACTTTTTACAGGAATTTAAAATGTATTCTTACCTGACATACAGTACATACGGATAAAATGGAATCCATTTTGATACATTTTAAACATGTCACTTTCATGAGATTCTCTACAGTAGTATTCCAATATTAGCTTCTGCTAGTAAATTCCCAATTGTTTCCCGGGAACAGGCGGACAAAATAGCTGCTAAAGTAATAAAGACTTAGAACTTTGCCAGTGGTGGAACAATGTAACTAGTGCTGTGATATTTATTTAATTATATCGTCTTCAGTTACGCGCTCCAAGAGCTAACGGCAGATATAATGATTACTTTTACATCAAAACTCCTAGGTTTCCTTTACATCATTATTAATCAGACAACTTGAACTTTATCACTCACTGACTAACCGTCCTTACTCTTAACTTTCCAAAGCTACCTTTATGAAATTATATGAAAAGAAATTACCTTAACATCACATCTATTATAATTTCTTATCTAATATATTTATTTCTGTTCATACTGTTTCTCTGTTTTCTTTTTGCTGTTTTGTTATTTTTGTTTTTGATATTTTCCTACTATTTTTCCAATTATTTTTAGCTCTAGAAATAGTATTACATAGTTCGCAGGCAAATCGTGACCGTTTCAAGTTATCGGAAACAGACCTTTATATATCAAATGACGGTACGTGTACTTCTAAATCAAACCCAATTATCCTGAGTGAAAACTTAGCATTGACTAAATAGTTTGAATTCTACATATACATAGAATCCAATGTTTGTTACTGCGGCGATCAACTTGTGAGTTTCGTAAGTTATAGAGTTAGTGAACCCGAAACATGTGGAAAATTTTAAGGGAGGTAATTCCTGCGATCAAAACAAGAAAAAAATGTCCTCTGGCAAATTCTCGAATTCCGCTTTGTGTAAGAGATATAAGGTTGCCAACTTGGAATCCAAAATCGACTGCTGACAATTGTAACTGAACAGAAAGGTGTGGAAAATCTTCGGGAGGTGATCCCCGAGATCAAAAGAAAAAGAAACTCCTGTGGGAAATTCTCGAATCCCGCTTCGTGTGAGAGATACAGGATTGCCAAATTGGAATCCAAAATCGAATGTTGACAATTGTAACTGAACAGAACTATGTGGACAACTTGCGGGAGGTAATTAATGATATCAAAGCAAGAAAAATGTCCTCTCTTGTATTCTCGAATTCCACTTTGTATGAGAGATACGGGGTTGCCAACTTGGAATCCAAAATCAACTGTTGACAATTTCAACTTATTAGAAAGATATTGACAAACTAGAGGATTTGATTCCAGATATCCAAACACGAAACATGTACATACGGACATCATGAAAAACTGTACTATTATTGTTTCGCAGACAGAGATTTCTCAGTAAGCAGGAGCAGCCTGGTAGTTGATGTTTCTGTCGCATAACTGAGACGATACGTTCCTCGGACGCAAGTTTCGCTCGTAACAAGTAATGTGGACAAATACGTCGGATGCTCACAAAGAGACTGACTGAAAAGATGACATCGAACACACAGATGATAGACGAACCCATGCAGAGCACCCGGAGCACGAATTATATTCTGCAGAGCAACTATGGGCAGAAATGCATACTTCGCTCTCAATAAGAGTAATTTTGTAGCCAACATACGTACAACACAGCAATAGCTTACTTATCTCTAGTTTAACCACAGTAAATGTTCTAAATGATTCCATGGCTTTCTATGCAAGCGTTCAAACGTCACATCAATATCTGACGTACCCTGTCGAATGTTCCAGCCTGAGTCCGCACAGTGTCACGTTGCCCCGGACCGCCACCTCTGATGTTCTTGGTATCCGATTTACATCGCTCTGACCTTTACTTCCCCCCTCGCTTCGGCAGCCTCAACATCCGAAATGATGCAAACTTTTTATTAGTTTTCCTATGACTTTTCTTCTTGTTTTGTATTAAGAATTACCTCCCGCAGGTTGTCCACATATAGTTCTGTTCAGTTACAATTGTCAGCAGTCGATTTTGGATTCCAAGTTGGCAACCCTGTATCTCTTACACGAAGCGGAATTTGAGAATTTTCCATGGGAGTTTTTTTCTTTTTTTTTTGATCCCAGGTATCACCTCCCGAAATATATATATATATAAACAGAGACACATTCGAGATAGAACTAAGCAACAGATTTAGCGCCTTGGAAGAGTTAGAGGACGAAGAAGATATCAGTAGCAGAAATAAAACACTGACCGAGATAATAAGAGAGACAGCCAAGGAAATAGCAGGCACCAGAAAGAAAAGAGAGAGCAAAATCTCAGAAGAAACTAAGCTCTTGATGAAAAAAGAAGGGAAATGAAAGAAGAGGAAAATTACAGAAAAAGGATTGATTACATAGAACTAAATAAAACCGTAAGGAAGAAATTAAGAGAGAATGTACGAAGATATAACGAAAATCTTGTTAGAAATACAATCGAGGAGAACAAGAGCCTGAAGAAAACCAAACAGCAGCTCATGATAGGAAAAAAGCAAATAATTGCAGTTAAGAGACCAGACGGGACCGTAACACGAAATAAGGAAGAAATTATAAAAATATTTGAAAATTTCTACAGAGAATTGTACTACTCCGAAGAAGAGCTAGGAAATGAACACTCAGAAGAAAATGATGTAGATGTCCCAGATGTAATGAAGAAGAAGTGGATAAAGAACTTCGAGGGATGAAGAACAGAAAGTCTCCAGGAGAAGATGGACTCACGACAGATATGTTTAAATGGGTAGGTGAAAAAATGAAAGAGGAACTTGCGAAATTATTCTCAATGTGCCTGAGGAAGAGATAAATACCCAGAAGTTGGAATAATGCTGTTATAATTTTGTTGTACAAGAAAGGGGACATAGAACGCGTCGAAAGCTACAGACCAATTAGTTTACTGTCAGTTCTATACAAACTGTTCACAAAAGTTATTTTGAATCGTATTGAACGGGACTTGGATTTTAACCAGGGAAGGGATCAAGCCGGATTTCGTCGTGGATTTAGCACAATGGATCACATACAAACGTTGAATGAAGTTATGGAAAGGACTAATGAATATGAACTTCCACTGTGTTTGGGATTCATAGATTTCGAAAAAACTTTCGATTCGGTCTCCTTGTCAGCAGTACTTAAACCACTTGAACATCAAAGTATCGAAAATTAGTACATCAAGCTACTGCGAAACATTTATTCGACTGCTACATCTGTTATGATTAGACTATATCAAGAAAGTGAAAAATTTAAAGTTGGAAAGGTGTAAGGCAAAGAGATTCAATTTCCCCAAAACTGTTTTCTGCGGTTCTGGAGAGAATGTACCAGAATTTAAACTGGGATGAAGTTGGAATTAAAATTAATGACAAATATCTTCATCACTTACGGTTCGCTGATGATATAGTCCTGTTTGCTTCAAATGCGGAAAAACTACAAACCAGAATGGAAGAAGTGAATAATGAGAGTTCAAAAATAGGCCTTAAAATGAATTTAAGTAAAACAAAGGTCATATACAATCAACATGCTGCAAAAAGGGAAATAAAGATTAGCGAAGAGACAATAGGCATAGTTGATGAGTATGTTTACCTAGGCCAGCTCAAAATGTCGAATGACAAGTTGACTGATGAAATAAATAGAAGATGCAAAATGGCGTGAAGTTCGTTTGGAAGACTGCACTTTATTTTCAAAAGCAAACTACCAATGTGTCTGAAGCGTAAAGTTTATAATCAATGTGTCTTACTTGTGATGATGTACAGCTGTGAAACTTGGACATTGAATGTGCAAACGACTCAAAGATTGAGAGTCACACAAAGAGCAATGAAGAGATGAATGCTAGGAATAACCAGGAGGGACAGGAAGAGAAATGAATGGATTCGCGCACAAACAAAGGTAGAGGATGTAATCAAGACTTCGAAGAACCTGAAGTGGAAATGGGCTGGTCACATAGCTAGACGAATAGATGGAAGGTGGACGACAAATGTACATCATTTGATTCCTAGAGAAAAGAAACGACCGAGACGACGTCCAAATGCAAGATGGGTAGATGAAATCAAGCTACATGAATGAGGTTTTTCAGGAGCTACATGGATGAGGATAGCAGCAGACCGAGATATGTGGAAAGAAAAGGGGGAGGCTTTCATCCAGCAGTGGACAGAAAACGGCTGAATATGATATATATATATATATATATATAGAGAGAGAGAGAGAGAGATATAGATAAGTGATTTAGAATAGAACCAGATGAGAATAAGAAACTTCAGCTAATAAACTTAAGTGAGGGTAAGCATTCTTGATTAAAAACCTAATTTGATGAGACAAGTTGTTATTTTGAGATTTTTGATAGTCTATTTTATATTATAAATTTATCGTCATTCAATCAGCATCCTGTTTTTCAAGATTTATCATAAATATTTTAGAATGTGACAAGAAACTTGAAAAATCTAAAAAAAATCTAATGGTATAAAAATCTTGGTATCTTGTGGATATTCAATAGGAGTTACTTGTCTCCCACTAGGCGCATCCTTTGGTGACGGATAGGAAAATGTCGACCAGATAAAGTGGGTACCGGAAATATTCTGTGGCGGACCCAATCCAGTACTGCTGCTGTGCAGTTAGTAGATGTATCTACGAAGGCTAGGAAAAGATAAGCCCGCAGAAAAATATCATGGTGAAAGGAACCAGCTTCACCATTTCTGCCCTGAGACTGAAGATGAATGCCTGCTTCAAGGCTGAAAGATGAACAGAAAACATCTTGAATTTCTGCCTTTACTGCGAGGTCGTAGAGTCAATATCTCTGTCAAGGAATTGCAACAGATGTTTCATAGATTCTACTGGGGTAAAATATTCCGCATTTGGATCTCCGGGTGGAGACTGCCTCATGGGACTCCAAGAACAAGATTAAGGACATTAGAATAGGAACATGGAACGCTATATAAAATGGAAGCTTTCCAGGAGACGGCAAGAAGGTTAAGTACGAGCAGGACATATTAGAGACACAAGAAGTCTGGTGGGAGGGTCAAAACAGCATACGACAAGGCAAATACACTTTCTACTACGGCGGATCATAGTCTGTAATGGACATAAAATCCGTCGCTCGATTGCCAAGCCTGACCTACTTCGGAGACCCGACGCGCTCCATAAAACGACGATTCTTGTGGACGTTCGGACCATACTAATTGGCCCCCAGTAGCGCCCAAACCAGAGGAATTCTCATATCACACCTCAGTCAGGCTGGTAGGCTGGCTGGTTCGTTCTAGCAGCTTAAAACAAGATATCACTGAACATCTAATATATTGTTCAATTCTAATAGGAAATTCAAGGGAATGTAAATGTCAAGCATTTAAATCAGATTCAGGACATTTTTATTCACAATAGCTCTGAATTGAATTTGGTGGGGGGGAGGGGAGACCTTCCTAACCTTGAATTCATGAAACTAACCAACTTCATTTAGATTTTAACTTCGAGACAACCAAACTAGCAATGCCAAACTATTCGTCACACAATAGTTTCCAGTTCAAATGGTAGATTTCTTTATATTAAACAACTGAAGAATCACATTCAATCGATTCTCAATCACACACAAATGACTCATCTCGTTCCAATGAATTTTCTATCATTTGTTTCTTTTTACCTTCAGAATATTCATCAACAGAAATTAGGAATCTGTTACTTCATCAAATAAATTTCAGACTGATTTGCTATTTATTTTAATTTTATAAAATAAAAGAATTTATTCTCCTCATTTAATTCAAACAAACACGACCAATTTCACTCCATCAGGTTAAACGCTATTCACCAAATCACGCCAATTAAATAAACTTAACTTCTGTGAAACAACTGAATAATTAATTTAAGCAAGCAGCAAATTCACCTTTTATTTAATAATCAATTTATTTCTACTTTGATCCAGCACTGTTTAAAACTCCGAAACAAATTTACTCACTCAAGATCAAAACATGTCCAATCGAAACTATAAAAAAACTACTCCAAATGGGGTACACTTCATTCAACCTCAATCCACTTTCTTTCACAAAATAATAATAATAAAAAAAAAAATCCTCACTCCCCTCTTCAAATTTTATGCAAACACTGATTTAATTTATTAATCACTTCTTACGTGGTTTATAAACAGATTTAATTATCTTCCGAAGGCCACACACACTCACTATTACCGTTTTAATTCGCTGAGAAATTACAGCAATTAACCTCCTGCTATATTATGATCTCCTGATACCAAATCTCCTTTTTTTTTTGTTTATTTAAATCTCAATTCATTTACAAGAAATCGAGCCCTCCTTATGAAATCAAGTAATTAATGAATTTATTTGAAGCTGACACACAACACGCCGATTCAACTATTTTGTACACGACGTCATATAAATCGAAGTTTCAGTCTTCCTTTCTGCCACACGGTAAAGTAGCTGCTTCCACAACTGGAGCGAACAATCTCTCACCAACCGCGACACCGACAAGGACAAATTCCAGCAACAGAAGGCTCGTGATTCTCTCTAACCTAATATAATCTAAAACACTCCTTGGAGCAGATAAAGCCCTCAGCCTGTTAAAATTTGGATATGTGAATTGATAATAATGAATGAAGATAATCGTAAAAAAGTTATAAATATGAATAGAGCAAAAAGTGAAAATGTATAGAATAAATATGAATTAAGTATTATACGTGGTTGATGGGCTCGCCACTTCTATAAAGAGGTGTGGGAAAATCAAGAAACGACGTACGTGCATTGTGGCGTAAAAAAGAGAAAATTTCAACAGGAAATTATTTACGTGTAAGGAAATATGTAGTGTATGTATGTGTTATATGTATGTAAGTGTGTATGTCAAAATGTCTAATGTGCACTCAAAAAGTCTGTCACAATTTAACTCTTCACTGCATGTAGGCACCACACCACACAGCACTAGATGTTCGCAGTAGCACGTCGAATCGTCCAATCCCCTCGTGATACTCTCTCCACCACACAATCCCCTCGTGATTCTCCACCACACAATCTCCTCGTGATTCTCTCTCCACCACAATGCAGCAGGAGTAACAAGAATTACAATCATTGCCCGTTTTTCTGTCTCGTTTTTCTCAAGAGAATTAAAAAAAAGTGTAGCGAATATTACAGAATGTCAATCTCTACAAGTCTCACGACTTGGTAATAGGATTCCTCATTAAGAAACGTAACCTTTCGGAGGTGCAGAATATAGAGTTCGTAAACCAACGATGCAAGCTCGATGGTGCAACACGTTTTTAATAAATATCTATGCTACGACCGAGGTGGCTAAAGATAACGACAAAGATACAGTTTACGAGGTACTAGAAAGGTTGTTTGACCGATTACCGAAGTCTAGTACGAAAACTTTGTTGGGTAATTTTAAGGCTAAGGTTGGATGGGAGAGAAAATATAGATCTGCTATAGGCAAATACAGCCTTCCCGAAATAAACAACAAAAATGGAGAATAAGTGATAACGTTCTGGATTTCGAAAAACCTACTAGTGAAGAGCACATATTTCAACACAAAAGATACACACAAGTACACATGAAGATCTCCGGATGGCAAAACTCTCAACCAGACCCATTACGTATTAGTAGATAGACGAACACACACCAACATAATAGACGTTAAATCTTACAGAGGTGCGGAAGGTGGTAACGACTATCAGTTAGTGATCAAAAAGTGAGAGAAAAGTTATGTATTACAAACAGAGAAATCAAAGGGTCAAAACAACTTAAATTCGAACTTAAACGATTACATAATTCAAACGTAAGAGCAGATTACCAACTGAAACTCTCAAATAGGTTCGAAATCTTAGCCGACTTTAGCAGTAATAAAGATGACATTAATATGACTTGGAAGGCAATTTGTAATACAGTGAAGAGCGCAGCAAAGGAACGTTGATACAGTTCAGTATACTTTGTATTTAGTAGAAATCTCAGGGTCGTCTTCAATTATAGATTGATTCTTACGATATTTGGATGATGCCTTCAACCGAATCCTTCTATAATTTACTTGTCCTGAGGGAAACACAAACTGCTCCAATTAGACATTCGACCTTAATGCCGTGGAGGCTACAGAGTGTTTTCGTAAAACTCTTTGCCTAGATAAACTTATTTGTGAACCAAGCTTAAAAGGCAACTGCTGCCTAGCTCTCATTCTCTGACGAGAACGTCTGACAAAACAAAAAACGACGTTCATATACGATGATAAAGAAAGATGATTTAATTAAAAATCACTTGTATTAACAACTTACTATAACTATTTAACTTTGGCATACGTGCTCATACAATTCATGAAATAAACGTCTTTCCTCCTGGAACACAACATATTCCATTATTAAGCAAATTCTCTTGAGATTTAACTTACTGCAATTAATTTACAAAAATCGTCTTTTATTCCGTATGTTTGCTATTTCCAAAATAACGCTGCCATATCTTTTATTTTGTATAAACAAATTTACCGATACGTGTTAAAACAAGTTGCCCATACTATAATCGTGACGTGTAACCAAGCATATTTTGAAATAATCTATTTAAAAGTTGCTTACGTCTTACTACAGTACGTCTCATTACAGTAAGTATTTATAAATTGCTTCATGTTTAACATATAAAAACAAATAGTGCGTATCACAACAGTAAGCACATCAATGTTTAGGGAAACAAAATCTGAAAACCAGGTATTGCATTGGTTAGATGAAGAATGCCTTGAGCTTTATGAGAAACGGAAACAGGCAAGACAACCATGGCTAAGTAATATAAGCGGTGTAAATATAAACCGCTACAGTCGAAACGCGAAAATTAACTCCACACTATGTTTCAGAAACGAAAAGCGAGAATATCTGAAATAGAAGATTCAGGAGATAGAGGAAAACCGGAAGACGATTAACAAACGAGATGTATATAAACGGTGAAACTCGCTAAGGAAAGGTTACCAGCTGAGATCGGACTAAAAATTTTCGATGTGTGGAAAAATAATTTGACCAACTTCTTAATGTACACAACGGAGAAAACAGAAAGGATATTTTTAAATCTAGCAGCAGAACTGTGGATATCCGAACCTAGCGAAATCGAGTTCGAAATATCGATAAAGAAACTAAAAAATTTCAAGTCACCAGGAATTGACAATATTCGAGCCGAAATAATTAAAGCGGGAGGAATGGCACAAATCAAGGAGTTGCATAAATTAATATGTGCTATATGAAAGAAGAAAGAGCTTCCAAATTAATGGGAAACCTCAATAACATTTTCAGTGTATAAAAAAGGCGATAAATCGGATTGTTATCATTACCGCGGCATCACGTTACTCTGAGCATGTTACAAACTACTGAGTAATATCCTGCTAATTCGCCTAAGCGTATACAATGATGTAATAATTGGATATCACCAATACTAGTTAAGAAGAAATGGAATATTCGCCTTTGACAAGATTTTCGCCTTGAGACAAATCTTGGAGAAGAAATGGAAATACTACGGAACTTTAACAGTTCTTTATCGATTTTAAGAAAACATGTAATCTATGAAAATGGACAAATTATTCAATATCCTGAGACCATTTGGAATTCGAAATAAAACTTGTTCAACTAGTGAGGAACACTAGTCAACCCTAAAAGCAAATAGGTTCGAGATTCGGCACGGATTGAAACAATGTGATGCCTTGTCACTATTACGGTTTAACTTTACGTTATAATATGCGATTCAGGAAATAAAAGAGGACAAAAAGGGCTTATGTTGAATGGCTTAAATCAACTGTTCGTGTACTGGATGATGTAGATTTAATAGTGGAGGGCATAAATGCGCTATAAAGTAACGCTGATGTCTTAGTAGAAGACTGCGATAAGATAGATCTAGAGTTAAACATAGAGAAAACAAAATACATAATAGCAAGCCAAAACACAGGGAATAACGGAAAAAGATACATAACAATTAAGAATGAGAACACAGAGAAAGTAAACAAATTTAAATATTTGGGAGCATATATAACAATGAAAAACGAGGTCACGAAAGAAATACAAAGTCGATTTATATCGACCAACACATGTTTCTGCCCAGTCCAGATACTCCTAACCTCGTGATTAGTGTCAAGAAAGTTAAAATTTAAAATATACAGAATGGTTAATCTGCCGGTAATACTTTACGGTTGCTAAAGTTGGAGTACGACTCTAGCAGATGAACATAAATTACGAACTTGAAAATAAGTTCTTGAGAAAGATATACGGGCAGAAACGGGATTGGAGAATGGAGGAGACTGCATAATGAAGAATTTCACGGACTTTTAGACTCAGCTGATATAAGAATCATGAAATCAGGACGATTAAAGTATGCAGGCCACGTAGCTCGTATGGGGGAGAAACGAAGATTATATTCCATGTTGATTCTAAAGTCTGATGGAAAGAGACTGTTGAGAAAACCAAGACGACGTTTGGGAGAACAGTATTAGAAGAGGTTTTCGAGACGTAGCTGTTTGTGATGAGAGCGAGCTTGATTTTTCTCAGAATATATACTTATCGATAACGTTTGTATCTGCGGCGACGAACTTGCAAGTTCCTTAAGCCATAGAGTAAATAAGTAAGGTATGAAAGTAATAAGGACTCACTCTGGGTATAGGCTACTAATTAAACTAGGCTAAGTTTAGTGTGTTTTCATTCCAACATCTATAACGGAATTAAAATAAGAAATTAACATGTTAGAACAAAAAAGAGTTAATTGCAAGAAAAGCTTCTAGATTAATGTTCCACTTACATTTTGTTAGAAATTTATAAAATATCTAGGATTTTAACATTTTGGGAGACAGATTTCGGAGTCAAGTATGAGTAATAGTTGTTTATTAATTGAACTAGTCAAAATATATACAATTCTCCAGTTTCGCGAAGTTGGGTAAAGAAGAAACAAGTGTTACATATTTTTTAAAACATTTTTTTCAAATCTTATCTATAAAGACATCAACACACGAAATAACTTATTAACTGTAAAAGTTAAAATAAATACATCTTTATAGCATAAAGAATGAGAATATTTAGGATAATTTTTAGTCTTGTTCTCTTGAAATAAACTTGAATGAAGACAGTTAATATCTAGTACAATATCCGAAAAAAATGCCACAATATAATTCTGAAATTTAGCAGGATAACTAAGAAGGATTTTGTTTGGAAGTGATGATGATAAGTATTTTGTCTGAAGCTAGGTCTATGACAAGAATATCCCAGGGCAAAGTGAACTGATGCAGTTAGCCTCTGCCTTATTTCGGATAAAGATGTCCTACGGATGGCACTTAGCAGTTTAAGATAATGTACCGGGTATCGAACCAGGGTTCACTTGATTTCAAGGTTGGCTAAATCTCATCGATTGGGGTCAGCAATATTAACTAACCGAATGGTAACTAGATGTTTCGTTAAGAATACATGAGTATATATACTTTGAAACATCTATATTGCGGTTGACAAGCTTTTGGGTTAAAATTTGAGTATTATTGTAAAAAAAGTTACGAATTACGGATATGATAAGATTCAAATGTTTAAACTAGGGACGGGGAAATGTGTTAAAGTTCTACAGTTCTTTGGTATTTGTTAACTAGATTTTAGTTACAGCATAATACTATGGTAAATTGACCAATCGATTTTCCTCACCCTCCCATTTGCTAGTAGAAACAGTTACACAAAGGGGACTCTAATACTTGAACTCTTCCGGTTCTTGAGCTACATTTTAATTTTTTAAGACTTATTAAATTTAATACAGAAGTTGAACAAAATTTGAAAGGTGAATTAACGTGTAATAACCATTTATGCGAATTCAAAGTTACAGATAACAAATCTTAGCATTTGTACGGTCCTAATTTGATAACTTCAATAGGAATATAATTTAATATACAGTTTTGTGTCGTTCACGTTAAACTAATTGAGAATAACAAAATTTTGATTTTCGTTTTTCTGTTGCAGATAAAAGTATATCAAACTGATCTTCAAGAATTACACGAAAATGTTCTACCTGAAGTATTAGGAGGATATGCTGGATCGCTTCAGGCCCTAAATGGTATATAGCAATATGGACATATTTTTATTGTTTTCAGGTAATATGTCAGGCAGTTTCTTGGTGCATAATTTCCACATGTGTCTTGCAGAAGAACATGAAAATATTTAGTGAAATTTCAAATTAATCTATATTTTAAAAAGATCAACTTTAAAACTTGATTTACGGCTATTAAGCATTTTTTGCACAGGCAGAAATGTAGTGCATTGCCCCCTCTCCTTCCCTTGCAGTTTAACGAAACAATATTGTGAATGATTATATTATGTTAAGTTGTAAGTGTTGGGAAAAGTGATGGTGGAAATTTGGGTAGTCCGTCTGGGGTCATGAAGATGGGAGAATCCAATATGTTAGCTGGAACATGCGTTTCCTAGTATATAAGTGACAACATCTTTGGAATTTTTACACGTAGAGCTTTGACGTTGGTGACTAATTGTAAAGTTGCATTAGTAAAATTGTTGTCAAATGATAGTAGCCACGTGAGTAGTCCATCTTGGTATATGGAGAGGAAAAATCCAACATGGCTGCCGGAATAAGACATTTTTCTAGTATACAGGCATCCACCCCTCTCGATAATCTTTGGAACGATTGCACCAAGAGCTATGATTTCATCATCAGTAATCGATGCTTGTCATCTGGGGGAGGGGGTTCTGTCTTGAGTTGTGAAAAAGGAAAAATTTAACATGGCCACCGTAACATCCAATTTTATTACTTGCGTTATCGTTGAATAACATATAATCACATAGTTTAGTTTAATCAATATATTATTTAGTATGCTTCCCGGGAAATAGGTAATCTCTTCTTTCGTAACTTTAACACAA